>JBBYHL010354702.1:0-22362 GCA_038381835.1 Adansonia madagascariensis
GATTATAAGGAAAATGGTAGAAAGAAAAACTTTTCTTGCCAAACCAAAGCATTAATATCGTATGTCCTAAAGAGGAGAAAATGATTACTGTGCCAAATCATAAAAGGCTAGAAATTTTGATGAGAATCCAAGTTTGTCTCAATTGAAGAATGAACTTAGATTATAAGGCAAATAGTGAAAAAAATGCTTTTCTTGCCAAAGCAAAGCATCAGTACTGTGTATCCCAATGAGGAGAACATGATTATAGTGCCTAGTCAAAAAAAATGAAGATTATGGTGAGAAACCATGTTTATCTCATTTGACGAATGAACTTTGATTATAAAGAAAATGGTGGAAAGAAAAGCTTTTCTTGCCAAACCAAAACATCAATATCGAGTATCCCAATGAGGGGAATACGATTTACTGCCGAATCACAAAATAAATAGACATAATTATGAGAATCCAAATCATCTCATTTTATGGCGAAACTTTGATTATAAGGAAAATAGAGAAAAAAAGTTTTTGTTGCCAAACTAAAGCATCAATGTTAGGTATGCCAATAAAGAGAACATGATTGTAATGCCTAATCACAAAACAAATGGAGATTGTTACACGAGTCCAAGTTTGCCGTATTTGACGAACGAATTTTGATTATAAGGAAAATGATGGAAAGAAAAGCTTTTCTTGCCTAATCGAAGCATCAATATCGTTTATCCCAATGAGAAGAATGTAGATTTTGATGAGAATCCAAGTTTGCTTCATTTGACAGGCGAACTTTGATTATAAGGAAAATGTTGGAAAGAAAAGCTTTTCTTGCAAAAATAAAGCATCAATATTATATATCCTAATGAGGAGAACATGATTGTTGTGCCCAATTAGAAAAAAATGAAGATGATGGCGAGAATCCACGTTTATCTCATTTGAAGGATGAATTTTGTTTGTAAGGAAAATGGAGGAAGGAAAAGCATTTCTTGCCAAACCAAAGCATCAATATCGTGTATCCTAACGAGGGGAACATGATTGTAGTGCCCAATCACAAAAGAGTGCAAATTATGATAAGAATCCAAGTTTGTCTGATTTGACAAATGAACTTTGATTGTAATGAAAATGGTGGAAAAAATGATTTTCTTGCCAAAACAAAGTATCAATGTCGTGTATCCTAATGAGGAGAATATGATTACAGTGCCTAATTAGAAAAAGAACGAAGATTCTAGCGAGAATCCACGTTTTTCTTATTTGATGGATGAACTTTGATTATAAGGAAAATGGTAGAAAGAAAAGCATTTCTGGTGAAACAAAAGCATCAATATCATGCATCCCAATAGGAGAGCATGATTGCAGTGCCCAATAACTAAAAAAAGGAGTTTATTACGAGAATCCGCATTTGTCTCATTTGACAACAAGGTTTGATTATAAGGGAAATGGTAGGAAAAAAGCTTATCTTGCCAAACCAAAGGTATAATATCATGTATCCTAATAAGGAAAACATGATTATAGTGCCCAATAACAAAAAGAAAGGAGATTATGACAAGAATCTAAGTTTGTCTTATTTGACGAGTGAGCTTTGATTATAAGAAAAATGATGGAAAGAAATGCTTTTCTTGCCAAACCAAAGCACCAATATCGTGTATCCCAATGAGAAGAATGTGATTGTTGTGCCCAACCAGAAAAAAAATAAAGATTATGGCGAGAATCCACATTTATCTCATTTCACGGGTGAACTTTGATTATAAGGAAACTAGAGAATAGAAAAGCATTTCTTGCCAAACCAAAGCATCAATGTCATGTATCCCAAAGAGGGGAATATCGTTGTAGTGCCTAATCATAAAAGAGTGGAAATTATGATGAGAATCCAAGTTTGTTTGATTCGACGAATGAACTTTGACTACAAGGAAAATAGTGGTAAGAAAAACTTTTTTGGCCAAACCAAAGCATCACTATCATGTGTCCTAAAGCAAAGAACATGATTGCAGCGCCCAATCACAAAAGAATGAAATTATTAAGAAAATCTAAGTTTGTCTGATTTTATGGACAAATTTTAATTTTGAGGAAAATGGTGGAAGAAAAAGCTTTTCTTGCCAAAACAAAGCATAAATATCAAGTATCCCAATGAGGAGAACATGATTGAGATGCCTAATCACAAAAAGAATAAAGATATGACGAGAATCCACGTTTATCTCATTTGACGAATGAACTTTGATATAAAGAAATAGTAGAAGAAAAAGCTTCTCCTGCCAAACCAAAGCATTAATATCATGTATCTCAATGAAGGGAACATGATTGTGATGCCCAATCACAAAAAGAATAGATATTATGACGAGAATCTAAGTGTGTCTGATTTGATTGATGAGCTTTGATTAGAAGGAAAATGGTGAAAAGAAAAGCTTTCCTTGCCAAAACATAGCATCAATATCGTGTATCCTAATGAGGAAAACATGATTGTAGTGCCCAATCAGAAAAGAATGGTAATTATAATAAGAATCCAAGTTTGACTGATTTGACAGACTAACTTTGGTTATAAGGAAAATTATGGAAAGAAAAGCTTTTCTTACCAAACCAAAGCATCAATATCGTGTGTCCCAAAGAAAAGAGCATGATTGTAGTGCCCAATCACAAAAGAATGAAATTGTGAAGAAAATCCAAGTTTGACTAATTTGACAGACAAACTTTGGTTATAAGGAAAATTATGGAAAGAAAAGCCTTTCTTACTAAACCAAAGCATCAATATAATGTGTCCCACAGAAAAGAGCATGATTGTAATGCCCAATCACAAAAAGAATGAAGATTATGATGAGAATACACGTTTGCCTCATTTGATGAACGAACTTTGATTATAAAGAAAATAGTGGAAGAAAAAGCTTTTCTTGCTGAACCAAAGCATCAATATCATGTATCCAAGAGAGGGGAACATGATTGTAGTGCCCAATCACAAAAAGAATGGAGATTATGATGAGAATCCAGGTTTGTCTGATATGATAGACGAGCTTTGATTGAAAGGAAAATGGTGGAAATAATAGCTTTTCTTGCCAAAACAAAGCATCAATATCATGTATCCCAATGAGGAGAACATGGTTGTAGTGCCCAATAACAAAAAAGATAAAGATTATGAGGGGATCCAAGTTTGTCTGACGTGATGAACGAACTTTGATTATAAGGAAATTAGTGGAAGGAAATAATTTTCTTGCAAAAATAAACTATCAAAGTCGTGTATCCTAATAAAGACAACATGACTATAGTGCCCAATCAGAAAAATGATAAAGATTATGGCAAGAATCCACGTTTACCTCATTTAATGGATGAACTTTAATTATAAGAAAAATGGTGGAAAGAAAAGCGTTTCTTGCCAAACCAAAGCATCAATATCATGTGTCCTAAAGAAAAGAGCATGATTGTAGTGCCCAATCACAAAAGAATGAAATGATAAAAGAAATCCAAGTTCGTCATTTTACAGACGAACTTTGATTGTAAGGAAAATGGTGGAAGGTAAAGCTTTTCTTGCCAAAGCAAAGCATAAATATCGAGTATCCTAGTAAGGAGAACATAATTGTAGCGCTTAATCATAAAAAGAGTGAAGATTATGACGAGAATCCACGTTTGCCTCATTTCACTAATGAACATTGATTATAAAGTAAATAGTGGAAGAAAAAGCTTCCCATGCCAAACTAAAGCATTAATATTGTGTATCCTAGTGAGAGAAACATGATTGTAGTTCTCAATCACAAAAAGAATAGAGATTATGATGAGAATCCAAGTTTGTCTGATTTAATGAATGAGCTTTGATTATAAGGAAAATGGTGGAATAAAAGCTTTTCTTGCCAAAACAAAGCATCAATATTGTGTATCCCAATAAGGAGAACATGGTTGTAGTACCCAATCACAAAAAGAATAAAGATTATAAGTGGAATCCAAGTTTGTGTGACTTGACGAACGAACTTTGATTATAAGGAAAATGGTGGAAAGAAATGATTTTCTTGCCAAAACAATGTATTAACGTCATGTGTCCCAATGAGGAGAACATGATTACGGTGCCCAACCAGGAAAAGAATGAAGATTATGGCAAGAATCCTTGTTTATCTCATTTGAGGAATGAACTTTGATTATAAAGAAAATGGTGGAAAGAAAAGCATTTCCTGTCAAACTAAAGCATCAATATCGTGTGTCACAATGAGGTGAACATGATTGTAGTGCCCAATCAGAAAAAGAATAAGGATTATGATGACAATCCACATTTGTCTCATTTGACGATTGAGTTTTGATTATAAAGAAAATGGTGAAAAGCAAAACTTTTTGCAAAACCAAAGCATCAATATCATGTGTCCCAAAGAAAAGAGGATGATTGTAGCACCCAATCACAAAAGAATGAAATTATGAAGAAAATCCAAGTTTGTCTGATTTAACAGATGAACTTTAATTATAAGGAAAATAGTGTAAGGAAAAGCTTTTCTTGCCAAAATAAAGCATAAATATCAAGTATCCTAATAAGGAAAAAATGATTGTAGTGCCTAATCACAAAAAGAATGAAGATTATGATGAGAATCCATGTTTGGCTCATTTGACAAATGAGCTTTGATTATAAAGAAATAGTGGAAGAAAAAGCTTTTCATGCCAAACCAAAGCATCAATACCATGTATCCCAGTGAGGGGAACATGATCGTAGTGCCCAATCACAAAAAGAATGGAGATTATGATCAGAATCCATGTTTGTTTGATTTGATGAACAAGCTTTAATTATAAGAAAAATAGTGGAAAGAAAAGCTTTTCTTGCCAAAACAAAGCATCAATATCATGTATCCCAATGAGGAGAACATGGTTATAGTGCCCAATCACAAAAAGAATAAAGATTATAAGAGGAATCCCAGTTTGTCTAACTTAATGAACGAACTTTGATTATAAGGAAAATGGTGCAAAGAAATGATTTTCTTGCCAAAACAAAGTATCAATGTCATGTATCCCAATGAGGAGAACATGATTACAGTGCCCAATCAGAAAAAAAATGAAAATTATGGCGAGAATCCATGTTTATCTTATTTGACAGATGAACTTTGATAAAAAAAATGGTGGAAAGAAAAGCATTTCCTACCAAACCAAAGCGTCAATATCATGTGTCACAATGAGGGAAACATGATTGTAGTGCCCAATTAGAAAAAGAATGGGGATTATGACGACAATCTACATTTGTCTCATTTGACGAATGAGTTTTGATTATAAAGAAAATAGGGAAAAGCTAAAACTTTTCATGTGAAACCAAAGCATCAATATCGTGTGCCCTAAGAAAAGACCATGAATGTATGCCCAATCACAAAAGAATGAAATTATAAAGAAAATCCAAATTTGTCTTCTTTAATGGATAAACTTTGATTATAAGGAAAAATGGTGGAAGGAAACGTTTTTTTTGCCAAAACAAAGCATAAATATCGAGTATCCCGATGAGGAAAACATGATTGTAGTGCCCAATCAAAAAAATAATGAAGACTCTGACGAGAATCCACGTTTGCCTCATTTAAAGAATGAGCTTTGATTATAAAGAAAATAGGAAAGAAAAAGCTTTTCTTGCCAAATCAAAGCATTAATATCGCGTATCCTGGTAAAGGGAACGTGATTGTCGAGCCTAATCACAAAAAGAATGGAGATTATGATAAGAATCCAAGTTTGTCTGATTTGATGGATGAGCTTTGATTATAAGGAAAATGGTGGAAAGAAAAGCTTTTCTTACCAAAATAAAGCACCAATATCGTGTATCCCAATGAGGAGAACATGGTTGTAGTGCCCCATAACAAAAAGAATGTAGATTATGAGGGGAATCCAAGTTTGTCTAACTTGACGAATGAACTTTGATTATGAGAAAAATGGTGGAAAAAATGATTTTCTTGCCAAAACAAAGTATCAATGTCGTGTATCCCAATGAGGACAACATGACTACACTGCCCAATCAAAAAAAGAATGAAGATTATGGCGAGAACCCTTTTTTATCTCATTTTACTGATAAACTTTGATTATAAGAAAAATGGTGGAAAGAAAAGCATTTCTTGCAAAACTAAAGCATCAATATCGTGTGTCATAAAGGGGGGAACATGATTGTAGTGCCCAATCAGAAAAAGAGTGAAGCTTGTGATGAGAATCCACATTTGTCTTATTTGACGAATGACTTTTTATTATAAAGAAAATGGTGAAAAGCCAAGCTTTTCTTGCGAAACCAAAGCATCGATATCGTGTGTTCGAAAGATGAGAACATGATTATAGTGCCCAGTCACAAAAGAATGGAAATTATGTTAAGAATCCAAGTTTGTCTGATTTGACAGACGAACTTGATTATAATGAAAATGGAGGAAAAAAAAGGTTATCTTGCCAAAACAAAGCATAAATATTGAGTATCCAAATGAGGAGAACATGATTATGGTACCTAATCATAAAACAAATGAAGATTATGACAAGAATCCACATTTGTCTTTTTTGACAAATGAACTTTAATTATAAAGAAAATAGTTAAAATATAGCTTCCTTTGCCAAACCGAAGCATTAATATCATGTATCCCAATGAGAGAAGCATGATTATAGCACCCAATCACAATAAGAATGGAAATAATGATAAGAATCCAAGTTTGTCTGATTTGATGGATGAGCTTTGATTTTAAGGAAAATGGTAGAAAGAAAACCTTTTCCTACCAAAACAAAGCACCGATATCATGTATCCCAATGAGGAGAACGTGGTTGTGGTGCCCAATCAAAAAAAAGAAATAGAGATTATTACAAGAAGCCAATTTGTTTTATTTGATGGACAAACTATGATTATGAGGAAAATGGTAGAAAAAAAAGCTTTTTTGGCCAAACCAAAGTATCAATATCGTGGATCCTAAAGAGGGGAATATAATTGCAGTGCCTATTTAGAAAAAGAATGAAGATTATGACGAGAATCCATGTGCGTCTCACTTGACCAACAAGCTTTGATTATAATGAAATTAATGAAAAGCAAAGCTATTCTTGCCAAACCAAAGCATCAGTATCGTGAGTTCCAAAGAAAAGAGCATGATTGTAGTGCCCAATCACAAAGGAATAAAATTAATAAAATCCATGTTTGTTTGATTTAACAGACTTTTTTGATTATAAGGAAAATGGTGGAAGGGAAAGCTTTACTTGCTAAAACAAAGCATCAATATCGTGTATCCCAATGAAGAGAACATGGTTGTAGTGCCCAATCACAAAAAGAATGGACATTATGAGGGGAATCCAATTTTGTCTAACTTGATGAATGAACTTTGATTATAATGAAAATGGTGGAAAAAATGATTTTCTTGCCAAAATAATTTATCAATGTCATGTATCCCAGTTAGGAGAACATGATTACAGTGCCCAATCAGAAAAAGAATGAAGATTATGGCGAGAATCTACGTTTATCTCATTTGATAGATGAACTGTGATTATAAGGAAAATGGTAGAAAGAAAAGCATTTCTTGGCAAACTAAAACATCAATATCGTGTGTCCCAAAGAGAGGATCACGATTGTAGTGCCCAATAACAAAAAGAATGAAGATTATGACAAGAATCCACGTTTGCCAAATTTGACCAATGAACTTTGATTATAAAGAAAATGGTGAAAAGCAAAGCTTTTCTTGCTAAACCAAAGCATCAATATCGTGTGTCCTAAAGAGGAGAACATGATTGTAGTGCCCAGTCACAAAAGAGTGGAAATTATGTTGAGAATCCAAGTATGTTTGATTTGAAGGATGAACTTTGATTATAAAGAAAATGGTGGGAAAAAAAGCTTTTCTTGCCAAAACAAAGCATAAATAGCGAGTATGCTAATGAGGAGAACATGATTATTGTACCCAATCACAAAAAGAATATAGATTATGACAAGAATCCATGTTTACCTCATTTAATGGATGAACTTTGATTATAAAGAAAAAGTTGAAAAAAAGCTTCCCTTGCCAAACCAAAGCATTAATAATGTGTGTCCCAATGAGGGGAACATGATTGTAGCACCCAATCACAATAAGAATGGAGATTAGGATGAGAATCCAAGTTTGTCTAATCTGACAGACGAGCTTTGGGTATAACAAAAATGGTGAAAAAAAAAGCTTTTCTTGCCAAAATAAAGCATCAATATCGTGTATCCCAATAAGAAGAACATGGTTCTAGTGCCTAATCAGAAAAGAAATAGAGATTATTATAAGAAGCCAAGTTTGTCTATTTTGTTGGATGAACTATAATTATAAGGAAAATGGTGAAAAAAAAAACTTTTCTAGCCAAACCAAAGCATCAATATCGTGCGTCCGAAAGAGGGGAACATAATTGTAGTGCCAAATCAGAAAAATAATGAAGATTATGACGAGAATCCATGTGTGTCTCATTTGATGAATGAGCTTTCATTATAAAGAAAATGGTGAAGAGCAAAGCTTTTCTTGCCAAGCCAAAGCATCAATATCATGTGTCCCAAAGAGGACAACATGATTGTAGTGCCCAGTCACAAAAGAATGAAAATTACGATAAGAATCCAAGTTTGTCAAATTTGACAAATGAACTTTGATTAGAAGGAAAATAGTGGAAGAAAAAGCTTTTTCTTACAAAAATAAAGTGTAAATATCGAGTATCCCAACGAAAAGAGCATGATTGTAGTGCCTAATCATAAGAAGAATGAAGATTATGATGAGAATCCATGTTTGACTCATTTGACAAACGAACTTTGATTATAAAGAAAATAGTGGAAAAAAACTTCCCTCGCGAAACGAATGCATCAATATCATGTATCCCAACGAAGGGAACATGATTGTAGTTCCAAATCACAAAAAGAATGGAGATTATGACGAGAATCCAACTTTGTTTGCCTTGATAGATGTGCTTTAATTATAAGGAAATAGTTGAAAAAAAGCTTTTCTTGCTAAAATAAATCATCTATATCGTGTATCCTAAAGAGGAGAACATGGTTGTAGTGCCCAATCGTAAAAAAAGTGAAGATTATGACAGGAATCAAAGTTTGTCTGACTTGATGGATGAACTTTGATTTTAAGGAAAATGGTGAAAAAAAAGATTTTCTTGCCAGAACAAAGCATCAATATCATGCATCCCAATGAGAAGAATATGATTGTGTGCCCAATTAGAAAAGTAATAAAGATTATGGCGATAATCCACGTTTATCTCATTTGACAGATGAACTTTGATTATAAGGAAAGCGATGGAAAGAAAAGCTTTTCTCGCCAAACCTAAGCATCAATATTGTGTGTCCCAAAGAAGGGAACATGATTGTAGTTCCTAATCACAAAAGAATGGAAAAGTACGATGAGAATCCAAGTTTGTTTGATTTGACAGATAAACTTTAATTATAAGGAAAATGGTAGAAAGAAAAGCTTTTGTTGCCAAATCAAAGCATCAATATCATGTGTCCTAAAGAAAAGAACATGATTGTGGTGCCAAATCATAAAATAATGAAATTATGAAAAAAAATCTAAATTTGTCTGATTTTATGGATGAACTTTGATTATAAGAAAAATAGTGGAAGGAAAAGCTTTTCTTACCAAAACAAAGCATAAATATCTAGTTTCCTAATGAGGAGAACATGATTGTAGTGCCCAATCCCAAAAAAATGAAGATTATGGCAAGAATCCATGTTTGTCTCATGTGATGAACGAACTTTAATTATAAAGAAAATAACAAAAAAGCTTTCCCTACCAAACCAAAGCATCAAAATCGTGTATCTCAATCAGGGAAAAATGATTATAGTGCCTAATCATAAAAAGAATGGACATTATGACAAGAATTCAAGTTTGTCTGATTTGATGAAGAGCTTTCATTATAAGGAAAATAGTGAAAAGAAAAGCTTTTCGAGCCAAAACAAAGCATCAATGTCATGCATCCTAGTGAGGAGAATGTGGTTGCAGTGCCTAATCACAAAAAAAATGAAGATTACGAGGGGAATCAAAGTTTGTCTGACTTGACAAACAAACCTTGATTATAAGGAAAATGGTGGAAAAAGAGATTTTTTTGCCAAAACAAAGCATTAATATCGTGTATCCCAATGAGGGGAACATGATTGTAGTGCCCAATCAAAAAAAGAATTGAGATTATAACGAGAATTAAAGTTTGTCTGATTTGAAGGATGAGCTTTGATTATAAGGAAAATGGAGGAGAAAAAGCTTTTCTTGCCAAAACAAAGCATTGATATCATGTATCCCAATAAGGGGAACATGGTTATAGTGCCTAATGACAAAAAGAATGAACATTATGTCAGGAATCCAAGTTTGTCTAACTTGATAGACGAAATTTGACTATAGGGAAAATGGTGGAAAGAAAAGATTTTCTTGTGAAAACAAAGCATTAATATCTTGTATCCCAATAAGGAGAATATGATTGTAGTGCCTAATAAAAAAATGAAGATTATGGCGAGAATCCACATTCATCACATTTGACAAATAAACTTTAATTATCTGGAAAATGGTGGAAAGAAAAGCTTTTCTCGCCAAACCAAAGCATCAATATCGTGTGCCCTAAAGAGGGGAACATGATTGCAGTGCCTAATCACAAAAGAATTGAAATTATGATGAGAATCCAAGTTTGTCTGATTTGACAAACAAACTTTGATTATAAGGAAAATGATGGAACAAATACCTTTTTTGGCTTAACCAAAGCATCAATATCGTGTATCCCAAGGAAAAGAACATGATTGTAGTGCCCAATCCCAAAAGAATGAAATGATGAATAAAAACCAAGTTTATCTGATTTTATGAATGAACTTTGATTATAAGGAAAATGGTGAAAGAAAAAGCTTTTCTTGCCAAAACAAAGCATAAATATCGAGTATCCCAACAAGGAGAACATGATTGTAGTGCCCAAACACAAAACGAATAAAGATTATGATGAGATTCCACATTTATCTTATTTGATGAATGAACTTTGATTATAAAGAAAATAAAGGAAAAAAGCTTCCCTTGTTAGACCAAAGCATCAATATCGTGTTTCCTAATGAGGAGAACATGATTGTAGTGCCTAATCACAAAATGAATGGAGATTATGATGAGAATCCATGTTTGTCTAATTTGACAGATGAGCTTTGATTGTAAGAAAAATGGTGGAAAGAAAAGCTTTTCTTGCTAAAACAAATACATCAATATTATGTATCTCAATGAGGAGAACATGGTTGTAGCGCCCAATCACAAAAAGAATGAAGATTATAGAGGGATTCCAAGTTTGTCTGACTTGACAAACAAACCTTGATTATAAGGAAAATGGTGGAAAGAAAAGATTCTCTTGCCAAAACAAAGCATCAACATCATGTATCCTAAGTAGGAGAACATGATTGTAGTGGCCAATCAAAAAAAGAATGGAGATTATGACGAGAATCCAAGTTTGTTTGATTTGATGAATGAGCTTTTATTATAAAGAAAATGGTGGAAAGAAAATCTTTTCTTGCCAAAACAAGGCATAAATATCGAGTATCCCGATGAGGAAAACATGATTGTAGTGCCCAATGATAAAAAGAATGAACATTATGACGAGAATTCACGTTTGTCTCATTTGACGAATAAACTTTGATTATAAAGAAAATAGTAGAGGAAAAAGCTTCCCCTACCAAACCGAGGCACTAATATCATGTATCCTAATGAGGGGAATAGGATTGTAGTGCCCAATGACAAAAAGAATAGAGATTATGATGAGAATCCAAGTTTATTTGATTTGATGGAATAGCTTTGATTATAAGGAAAATGGTGAAAAAGAAGCTTTTCCTGCTAAAACAAAGCATCAATATCATGTATCCCAATGAAAACATGGTTGTAGTGCCTAAACACAAAAAAAACAAAGATTATGAGAGGAATCCAAGTCTATCTAACATGACAAATGAACCTTGATTATAAGGAAAATGGTGGAAAGAAAAGATTTTCTTGCCAAAACAAAGCATCAGTATCGTGTATCCAAATAAGGAGAACATGATTGTAGTGCCCAATCAGAAAAAGAATAAAGATTATGGCGATCATCCACGTTTATCTCATTTGACAAATGAACTTTGATTATAAGGAAAATGGTGGAAAGGAAAACTTTTCTCTCCAAGCCAAAGCATCAATATCGTGTGCCCCAAAGAGGGGGAACATGATTGCAGTGCCCAATCATAAAAAAATGGAAATTATGATGAGAATCCAAGTTTGTCTGATTTGATGGACGAACTTTGATTATAAGGAAAGTGGTGGAAAGGAAAACTTTTCTGGCCAAACCAAAGCATCAATATCGTGCATCCCAAAAAATAGAACATGATTGTAATGCCCAATCACAAAAGAATGAAAATTATGAAAAGAATCCAAGCTTGTCTAATTTTACGAACGAGCTTTAATTATAAGGAAAATGGTGGAAGGAAAAGCTTTTCTTGCTAAAACAATGCATAAGTATTGAGTATGCTAATGAGGAGAACTTGATTGTAGTGCCCAAACACAAAAAGAATGAAGATTATGATGAGAATCCATGTTTGTCTCATTTGATGAATAAACTTAGATTATAAAGAAAATAGCGAAAAAAAAAGCTTCCCTCGCTAAACTGAAGCATTAATATCATGTATCCCAATGAGGGGGACATGATTGTAGTGCCTAATCACAAAAAGAATTGGGATTATGCCAAGAATCCAAGTTTGTCTAATATGATGGGTGAGCTTTGATTATAAGAAAAATGGTGAAAAGAAAAACTTTCCTTGCCAAAACAAAACATCAATCTCATGTATCCCAGTGAGAAGAACATGGTTGTAGTGCCAATCACAAAAAGATTGAAGATTATGGGGGGAATCCTAGTTTGTTTAACTTGACAAACAAACTTTGATTAAAAGGAAAATGGTGGAAAGAAAAGATTTTCTTGCCAAAACAAAGCATCAATATCATGTATCCCAATGAGGAGAACATGGTTACAGTGGCCAATAAAAAAAGGAATGGAGATTATACTGAGAATCGAAGCTTGTTTGATTTGATGGAAGAGCTTCTATTATAAGAAAAATGGAGGAAAGAAAAGCTTTTTTAGCCAAAAAAAATCAATATTGTGTATCCCGATAAGAAGAACATGTTCATAGCGTCCAATTATGAAAGGAATGAACATTATGTCAAGGATCCAAGTTTGTCTGACATGATAGATGGACTTTGATTGTAAGCAAAATGGTTGAACGAATAGCTTTTCTTGCAAAAGCAAAGCATAAATATCAAGTATCCGAATGGGGAGAACATGATTATAGTGCCCAACACAAAAACAATAAAGATTATGATGAGAATCCATGTTTGTCTCATTAGACAAACAAACTTTGATTATAAAGAAAATAGTGGAAGAAAAAGCTTCCCTTGCCAAATCAAGGCATTAATATCGTGTATCCCAATGAAGGGAACATGATTGTAGTGCCCAATCATAAAATGAATGGAGATTATGATGAGAATCCATGTTTGTCTAATTTGACAGATGAGCTTTGATTATAAGGAAAATGGTGAAAAGAAAAGCTTTTCTTGCCAAAACAAAGCATCAATATCATGTATCCCAATCAGAAGAACATGGCTATAGTGCCCAATCATAAAAAGAATGAAGATTTTAAGGGGAATCCAAGTTTGTCTGACATGACAAGTGAACCTTGATTATAAGGAAAATGGAGGAAAAAAAAGATTTTCTTGCCAAAGCAAAGCATCAATATTGAGTATCCCAAAGAGGAGAACATGATTATAGTGCCCAATCACAAAAAGAATAAAGATATTACGAGAATCCATGATTGTCTCATTAGACAAACAAACTTTGATTATAAAGAAAATAGTGAAAGAAAAAGCTTCCCTTGCCAAACCAAAGCATTAAGATCGTGTATCCCAATGAGGGGAACATGATTGTAGTGCCCAATCACAAAAAGAATGAAGATCGTGATGAGAGTCCAAGTTTGTCTGATATGACAGACGAGTTTTGATTATAAGGAAAATGGTGAAAGGAAAAGCTTTTCCTGCTAAAACAATGCATAAATATCGAGTGTCACAATGAAGAAAACATGATTGTAGTGCCCAACCATAAAAAGAATGAAGAATATGATGAGAATCTACGTTTTTCTGATCGGACTGATGAGTATTGATTATAAGGAAAATGGTGGAAAGAAAAGTTTTCTTGCCAAAACAAAGCATAAATATCGAGTATTCGAGTAAGGAGAACATGATTGTAGTACCCAATCACAAAAAGAGTGAAGATCATTACGAGAATCCACGTTTGTCTCATTTGATGAATGAACTTTGATTATAAAGAAAATAGTCAAAAAAAGCTTCCCTTGCCAAACCAAAGCATCAATATCATGTATCCTAATGAGGGGAGCGTGATTGTAGTGCCCAATCATAATAAGAATGAAGATTGTGATGAAAATCCAAGTTTGTATGATTTGACAAATGAGCTTTGATTCTAAGGAAAATGGTGGGAAGAAAAGCTTTTCTCGCCAAACCAAAGCATCAATATCGTGTGCCCTAAAGAGGGGAACATGATTGTAGTACCCAATCACAAAAGAAAGGAAATTATGATAAGAATCCAAGTATGTCTGATTTGACGAATGAACTTTGATTATAAAGAAAATGGTGGAAAGAAAAGCTTTTCTGGATCAATATCCCATGTCCCAAAGAAAGAACATGATTGTAGTGCCTAATCACAAAAGAATGAAATTATGAAAAAAATTTAAATTTATCTGATTTTTTAGACGAACTTTGATTATAAGGAAAATGGTGGAAGGAAAAGCTTTTGTTGCCAAAACAAAGCATAAATATCTAGTATCCCAATGAGGAGAACATGATTATAGTGCCTAATCACAAAAAAAAAAAAAAGAATAAAGATTATGACGAGAATCCATATTTGTCTCATTTGATGAATGAACTTTGATTATAAAGAAAATAGTGGAAGAAAAAGCTTCCCTTGCCAAACCAAAGCATCAATATCATGTATCCCAATGAGGGAAACATGATTGTAGTGCCCAATCAGAAAAAGAATGGAGATTATGACGAGAATCCAAGTTTGTCTCATTTGATGGATGAGCTTTGATTATAAGGATAAATGTGTAAAGAAAAGCTTTTTTTGCCAAAACAAAGCATCAATATCGTGTATCTCAATGATGAGAACATGGTTGTAGTGCCCAATCACAAAAAAAATGAAGTTTATGAGGGGAATCCAAGTTTGTCTAAGTTGACAAATGAACCTTGATTATAAGGAAAATGGTGGAAGGAAAGGATTTTCTTGCCAAAACAAAGCATCTATATCCTGTATCCCAGTGAGGAGAACATGATTATAGTGCCTAATTAGAAAAAGAATAGAGATTATAATGAGAATCAAAGTTTGTCTGATTTGAAGGACGAGCTTTGATTTTAAGGAAAATAGAGGAAAGAAAAGCTTTTCTTGCCAAAATAAAGCATTAATATTGTGTATCCCAATGAGGAGAACATGGTTGTAGTGGCCAATCACAAAATGAATGAACATTATGTCGGGAATCCAAGTTTGTCTGACTTGACAGATGAACTTTGAATAATGAAAATGGTGGAAAAAAAAATTTTCTTGCCCAAACAAAGCATCGATATCATGTATCCCAATACAGAGAACATGATTATTGTGCCCAATCAGAAAAATAATGATGATTATGGAAGGAATCCACGTTTATCTTGTTTGATAGATGAACATTAATTATAATGAAAACGATTGAAGGAAAAGCTTTTCTTGCTAAGCCAAAGCATCGATATCATTTACCTTAAAGAGGGAAACATGATTATAGTGCCCAATCATAGAAGAATGGAAATTATGATAAGAATCTAAGTTTGTCTGATTTGACAGATGAGTTTTGATTATAAGGAAAATGGTGGAAAGAGAAGCTTTTATGGCCAAACCAAAGCATCAATATCGTGTATATCGAAGAAAAAGACATGATTGTAGTGCCTAATCACAAAAAGAATGGAGATTATGTTGAGAATCTAAGTTTATTTGATTTGAAGGATGAACTTTGGTTATAAGGAAAATGGTGGAAGGAAAAGCTTTTCTTTCCAAAACAAAGCATAAATATTGACTATCCCAATAAAGAGAACATGATTGTAGTACCCAATCACAAAAAGAATGAAGATTCTGACGAGAATCCACGTTTCTTTCATTTGATGAATGAACTTTGATTATAAAGAAAAAGTCAAAAAGAAAGCTTCCCTTGCCAAACCAAAGCATCAATATCGTGTATCCTAATGAGGGAAAGCTTCCCTTGCCAAACCAAAGCATCAATATCGTGTATCCTAATGAGGGAAACGTGATTACAGTGCCTAATCATAATAAAAATAGAGATTGTGATAAGAATCCAAGTTTGTCTAATTTGATGGATGAGCTTTGATTATAAGGAAAATGGTAGAATAAAAAGCTTTTCTCGCCAAACCAAAGCATCAATATCGTGTACCCCAAAGAGGGGAACATGATTGTAGTGCCTAATCATAAAAGAATGGAAATTGTGATGAGAATCCAAGTTTGTCTGATTTGATGAATAAACTCTGATTATAAGGAAAATGGTGGAAAGAAAAGCTTTTCTGGCCAAACCAAAGCATCAATATCATGTGTCCCAAAAAAAAGAACATGATTGTAGTGCCCAATCACAAAAGAATGAAATTATGAAGAAAATCCAAGTTTGTCAGATTTGACGAATGAACTTTGATTATAAGAAAAATGGTAGAAGGAAAAGCTTTTCATGCTAAAACAAAGCATAGCTATCGAGTATCCCAATGAGGAAAACATGATTGTAGTGCCGAATCGTAAAAAGAATGAAGATTATAATGAGAATCCATGTTTGTCTCATTTGATTAACGAACTTTAATTATAAGCAAAATAGTGGAAAAAAAGCTTCCATTGCCAAACCAAAGCATCAATATCATATATCCCAATGAGGGAAACATGATTGTAGTTCCTAATGACAAAAAGAATGGAGATTATGATGAAAATCCAAGTTTGTCTGATTTGACGGATGTGCTTTGATTTTAAAGAAAATGGTGGAAAGAAAAGCTTTTCTTGCCAAAACAAAGCATCAATATCGTGTATCCCAATTAAGAGAATGTGGTTGTAGTGCCCAATAATAAAAAGAATGAAGATTATGATGGGAATCCAAGTCTGTCTAACCTGATGGAGGAACTTTGATTATAAGCAAAATGGTGGAAAGAAAAGATTTTCTTGCCAAAATAAAGCATCAATATCGTGTATCCCAATGAGCAAGTATGATTGTAATGCCCAATCAGAAAAAGAATGGAGCTTATAATGAGAATCGAAGCTTGTCTAATTTGATGGACGAGCTTTGATTATAAGGAAAATAGTAGAAAGAAAAGCTTTTCTTGCCAAAACAAAGCATTAATATCGTGTATCCCAATAAAGAGAACATGGCTGTAGTGCCCAATCTTAAAAAGAATGAACATTATGTTGGGAATCAAAGTTTGTTTGACTTGATAGACAAAATTTGGTTATAAGTAAAATTATGGAAAGAAAAGATCTTTTGTACCAAAACAAAGGATCAATATTGTGTATCCAAATAAGGAGAACATGATTGTAGTGCCCAATCAGAAAAAGAATAGAGATTATGGCTAGAATCCACGTTTATCTAGTTTGACAAATGAACTTTGATTAGAAGAAAAATGGTGGAAAGAAAAGCTTTTCTCCCTAAACCAAAGCATCAATATCATGTGCCCCAAGGAGGGGAACATGATTGTTGTCCCCAAACACAAAAGAATAGAAAATATGATGAGCATCCAAGTTTGTCTGATTTGATAGATAAACTTTGATTATAAGGAAAATGGTGGAAAGAGAAGCTTTTCTTGCCAAGCCAAAGCATCAATATCATCTGTCCCAAAGAAAAAAACTTGATTGTAGTGCCCAATCACAAAAAAATGAAATTATGAAGAAAATCCAAGTTTTTCTGATTTTACAGATGAACTTTGATTATAAGGAACATGATGGAAGGAAAAACTTTTTTCACCAAAACAAAGCATAAATATCAAGTATCCCAATGTGGAAAACATGATTGTAGTGCCCAATTATAAAAAGAATGAAGATTATGACGAAGATCCATGTTTGTCTCATTTAACGAATAAACTTTGATTATAAAGAAAATAGTGGAAGAAAAAGCTTCCCATACCAAACTGAAGCATCAATATCATGTATCCCAATGAGGGGAACTTGATTGTAGTGCCCAATCACAAAAAGAATGGAGATTATGATGAGAATCCAAGTTTGTCTGATTTGGCGGACGAGCTTTGATTATAAGGAAAATGGCAGAAAAAAAGCTTTTCTTGCCAAAATAAAGCATCAATATCGTGTATCCCAATGAGTAGATCATGGTTGTAGTGGCCAATCACAAAAAGAATGAAGATTATGACACGAATCCAAGTTTGTCCAATTTGACGGACAAGCTTTGATTATAAGGAAAATGGCAAAAAAAAAAGCTTTTCTTGCCAAAACAAAGCATCATCACCATGTATCCCAATGAGGAGAACATGGTCATAGTGGCCATTCACAAAAAGAATGAAGATTATAAGGGGAATCCAAGTTCGTCTAACTTGATTATAAGGAAAATGGTTGAAAAAAATGATTTTCTAGTCAAAATAAAGTATCAATGTCATGTATCCCAATGAGGAGAACACGATTACAGTGCCCAATCCAAAAAAGAATGAAGACTATGGTGAGAATCCACGTTTATTTCATTTGATGGATGAACTTTGGTTCTAAGGAAAATGGTGGAAAGAAAAGCATTTTTTGCCAAACCAAAGCATCAATATCGTGTGTCCCAAAGAAGGGAACATGATTGTAGTGCCCAATCAGAAAAACAATAAAGATTATGATGAGAATCCATGTTTGTCTTATTTGACAAATGAGTTTTAATTATAAAAAAAATGAAAAGCAAAGCTTTCTTGCTCAATGAAAGCATCAAAATCGTGTATCCCAAAGAGGAGAACATGATTATAGCGCCAGCCACAAAAAAAAGGAATTATGATGAGAATCCAAGTTTGTCTAATTTAATGGATAAACTTTGATTATAAGGAAAATGGTGGGAGGGAAAGCTTTTCTTGCCAAAACAAAGCATAACTATCGAGTATCCCAATGAGGAGAACATGGTTGTATACCCAATCACAAAAAGAATGAAGATTATGATGAGAATCCACGTTTGCCTCATTTAACAAATGAACTTTGATTATAAAGACACTAGTCAAAAAAAAGCTTCCCTTGCCAAACAAAAGCATCAATACCATGTATCCCAATGAGGGGAACATGATTGTAGCACCTAATCACCAAAAAAATGGAGATTATGATGAAAATCCAAGTTTGTCTGGTTTAACGAACGAGCTCTGACTATAAGGAAAATGGTGGAAGGAAAAGCATTTCTTGCCAAAACAAAGCATAAATATTGAGTATCCCAATAAGAAGAATATGATTGTAGTACCCAATCACAAAAAGCATAAAGATTATGATGAGAATCCATGTTTGTCTAACTTGACAAATGAACTTTGATTATAAGGAAAATGGTTGAAAGAAATGGTTTTATTGCCAAAATAAAGTATCAATGTCATGTATCTCAATGAGGAGAATATGATTACGGTGCCCAATCAGAAAAAGAATGAAGATTATGGAAAAAATCCACGTTTATTTCATTTGACGGATGAACTTTGGTCCTAAGGAAAATGGTGAAAAGAAAAGCATTTCTTACCAAACCAAAGCATCAATATCATGTGTCCCAAAAAGGGGAACATGATTGTAGTGCCCAATCAAAACAAGTATGAAGATTATGACGAGAATCCACGTCTGTCTCATTTGACGAATGAGCTTTGATTATAAAGAAAATGGTGAAAGGCAAAGCTTTTCTTGCCAAACAAAAGCATCAATATCGTGTGTCCCAAAGAGAAGAACATGATTGTAGTGCCATTCACAAAAGAATGGAAATTATAACCTATGTTTGTCTGATTTGACAGATGGACTTTGATTATATGGAAAATGGTGGAAGGAAAAGCTTTTCTTGCCAAAACTAAGCATAACTATCGAGTATCCCAATGATGGGAACGTGATTATAATACCCAATCACAAAAAAAAATGAAGATTGTGATGAGCATCCACGTTTGTTTCATTTGACGAACGAACTTTGACTAAGGGGAAAATAGTCGAAAAAAAAGCTTTCCTTGCCAAACCAGAGCATCAATATCATGTATCCCAATGAGGGGAACATGATTGCAGTGCCCAATCACATTAGGAATAGAGACTATGATGAGAATCTAAGTTTGTCTAATTTGACAAACGAGCTTTGATTATAAAGAAAATAGTGAGAAAAAAAGCTTTTCTTGCCGAAACAAAGCATCTATATTGTGTATCCTAATAAGGAGAATATGGTTTTAGTGCCCAATCAGAAAAAAATAGAGATTATTACGTGAAGTCAAGTTTGTCTTATTTGATGGATGAACTATGATTATATGGAAAATGGTGGAAGGAAAAGCATTTCATGCCAAACCAAAAAATGAATATCGTGTGTCCCGAAGAAGAGAACATGATTATAGTGCCCAATCAGAAAAAGAATAAAGATTATGATAAGAGTCCGCTTTTGTCTCATTCGATAAATGAGCTTTGATTATAAGGAGAACAAAATTATAGTGCCCAACCAGAAAAAGAATAAAGATAATGGTGAGAATCCATGTTTATCTCATTATAAGGAAAATGGTGGAAAGAAAAGCTTTTCTTGCCAAACCAAAGCATCACTATTGTGTATACCAACGAAGGGAATAAATTTAGTGTCGAATCACAAATTGAATAGACATAACTATGAGAATCCAAGTCATATAATTTTTATGGTGAAACTTTAATTATAAGGAAATTGGAGAAAAGAAAAGTTTTCTTGCCAAACTAAAACATCAATGTAATGTATGCCAATGAGTAGAACATGATTGTGGTGCCCAATCATAAAATGAAAGGAGATTGTTACATGAATCCAAGTTTGCCTTATTTGATGGACAAACTTTGATTATGAGGAAAATGATGGAAAGAAAAGCTTTTCTTGCCAAATCAAAGCATCAATATCATGTGTCCCAATGAGGAAAACATGATTATAGCTCCCAATCACAAAAAAAATGGAGATTTTGATGAGAATCCAAGTTTGTCCCATTTGACGGACGAACTTTGATTGCAAGGAAAATGGTGGAAAAAAAGCTTTTCTTGCCAAAACAAAGCATCAATATCGTGTATCCCCATGAGAAGGACATGATTCTAGTGCCCAACTAGAAAAAATGAAGATTATGGCTAGAATTCACGTTTATCTCATTTGAGGATTGAAAGAAAGCATGATTATCGTGTGTCCCAATGAGGAGAACATGATTATAGTGCCTAATCACAAAAGAACAAAAATTATGTTGAGAATCCAAGTTTGTCCCATTTAACGAATGAGATTTGATAATAAAGAAAATGGCGAAAAGCAAAACTTCTCTTACCAAACCAAAACATTAATATCGTGTGTCCCAAAGAGCAGAACATGATTGTAGTGCCTAGTCATAAAAGAATGAAAATTATGATTATAAGGAAAATGGTAGAAGAAAAAGCTTCTCTTGCCAAAACAAAGCATAAATATCAAGTATTCCAATAAGGAGAACATGATTGTAGTGGCCAATCAAAAACAAAAGAATGACGATTATGATGAGAATCCACATTTTTCCTATTTGATGAATGAACTTTGATTATAAAGAAAATAGTGAAAAAAAAAGCTTCCCTTACCAAACCAAAGCATCAATATCATGTATTCCAATAAGGGGAACGTGATTATAGTTCCTAATCACAAAAAGAATGGAGATTATGACGAGAATCCAAGTTTGCCTGATTTGACAGATGTGCCTTGATTATAAGGAAAATGGTGGAAAGAACAGTTTTTATAGCCAAAACAAATCATCAATATCATGCATCCCAATGAGGAGAACATGGTTGTAGTCCCAATCACAAAAAGAATGAAAATTATGACAGGAATCTAAGTTTGTCTGACTTGATAGATGAACTTTGATTATAAGAAAAATGGTGGAAAGAAAAGATTTTCTTACCAAAACAAAGCATCAATATCGTGCTTCACAATAAGCAGAATATGATTGTAGTACCCATTCAAAAAAAAATGAAGATTATAATGAGAATCGAAGTTTGTTTGATTTGACATATGAGCTTTGATTATAAGGAAAATGGTGGAAAGAAAAGCTTTTCTTGCAAAAACAAAGCATCAATATCGTGTATCCCAATAAGGAGAATATGGTTGCAGTGCCCAATCACAAAAAGGGTGAACATTATGTTGGGAATCCTAGTTTGTCTACTTGATAGGCAGACTTTTATTATAAAAAATTTATGGAAAAAAAAGATTTTCTTACCAAAATAAAGCATCAATATCGTGCATCCCAACAAGGAGAACATGAT
>JBBYHL010354813.1:9469-22362 GCA_038381835.1 Adansonia madagascariensis
CTTCATGTATCTCTTTCAAGACGTAAGTTGCATCGGAAGGGTTAAAGCATCAGAGTAATAGAAGAGTGAAGGACTTTTTCTACAAAAGGTTGTTAAGAATTATGTACCTGGATGTTTTTTTTTCCAATCTCTTTTTCTGCACCGGGTCGATTGGAGCTTGGTTATCCTTGAGAAAGGAAATAATTGGTGTCATCCAGTTCTCTTCGACGTCGTCTGTAATGTGATGTACGTATCTGTCATAGCTAGGTACTGGGAGGCTTTCGAGGAGAATTTTGCCTCTAGTGGAGATATCGATGGCGCTAGCTAGTTTTGACAGAATGTCAGCCCTTGAGTTGTCCCCTCTAGGTATCTACTTGACAGTGACATGGGTGAATTATTGGGAGAGGCCAGTGACAATCTTGTGGTATTTGGCGAGTAGTTCATCCTTGATGTCGTATAGACCATTTACCTGGCTCGCTACGAGCCGAGAGTCCATGTGGGCAATTAAATGATTGGTGCCTAGTGTCTTTGATAATTCCATGCCAACGATTAAAGATTCGTATTTGGCTGTGTTGTTGGAGGCGGTGAACTGAAAGGAGAGGCCATATTGCCATTCATGACCTTAGGGATCGAGTAGTAATACTCTAGCTCCACCTTTTGTCTTGCTAGAAAAACCATCAACAAAAATTTGCCACTCGCTGGTTTTGGTGCTTGGGGGTAACTAAGTAGGGGTGCTGAGATGATCACCTGGTTGAGCTGGTTCTGGTGGTTGGTCTTGAGATTCCAGAAAGGAACATTCGGTGATGAAGTCGGTGAGCGCCTGTGCTTTGATAGTTTTTTGAGGACTATAGGTGAGCTCGTATTCACTAAGTTCGATGCTCCAACGGATAAGTTATCCTGCAGAGTCGACTTTGAGGAGTATGTCTTTAAGAGGCTGGTTAGTGAGGACAGTGATTGGGTGCACTTGAAAGTATTGTCTCAGCTTCCTTGCTATAATGACGAGTGCAAAAGCCATTTTCTCCAACTTACTGTAATTAAGTTCGCCAGCTTGCAGTGCCCTACTAACGTAGTAGATAGGATACTGATGTCCCCATTCTTCACGGACTAAAACAGCGGTGACAGTTTCATCTGACACAGCTAGGTAGACAAAAAGTTGTTCTCCATGCTTCGGACTAGCGAGTAATGGGAGAGTGTTCAGGTATTGTTTGAGTTGGTCGAACGACCGTTGGCACTCTTCTGTCCATTGGTATCGGGTCACCTTCCTAAGTAATCGAAAGAATGGTAAACATTTCTCTGCAGATTTGGAGATGAAATGGTTGAGCGTCGCTACTCGCCCCATCAGTCGTTGCACTTTTTTTGTTGATTTTGGCAGGCCCATTTGCATGATTACACTGATTTTTTTGGGATTAGCTTTAATGCCTCTGGAGAAGATCATGAATCCCAAAAATTTCCCTGCAAACACACCAAACACATATTTTAAAGGGTTAAGTTTCATTTTGTACTTAGGGAGTATATTGAATATCTCCGAAAGGTCACTGAGGTGTTGGTGAAGAAAGGGGCTTTTGACGAGCATGTCATCCACATAGATTTCCATTGAACGCCCGATTTATCCTTTGAAAAGCTTGTTGACTAAGCGTTGATATGTGGCATCTGCATTTTTCAAGCCGAATGGCATGACTTGATAGCAAAAGGTGCCATCTTTTGTGATGAACGTCGTTTTTCTTCAGTCGCAGGGATCCATCTTGATTTGGTTATACCCGGAGAAGGCATCTATAAAACTTAAGAGTTTGTGGCCCGCTGAGGCGTTAACTAGTCGATCAATACTGGGGAGAGGGAACTTATCTTTTAGGCAGGCTTTATTTAAATCGGTGAAGTCCACACATATTCGCCATTTCCCTGAGGCCTTTTTGACCATGACGATGTTAGCAAGCCAGTCAAGATATTTAACTTCCCTGAAATAGTTGGCTTATAGTAATTTGTCGACCTCTTCATGTATCGCTTGAGCCATTTCGGAGCAAATTTGGGCTTCTTTTGCTTGACCGGTAGGGCTCGTGGGTCCACATAGAGTGAGTGCATGATGACAGTTGGATCAATGCCAAGCATGTCAGCTGTGGAACAAGCGAATACGTCAGCATTCTTTTGAAGGAATTTTGCAAGAAGGTTCTTGTCTTGAGTGTCAAGAGAAGAGCCAATACTGGTAGCCACCTCTGGATCCGAATCATAAAGGGTAATCTTTTCAGTATCTTCGACCGACTGGGATTCTAATCATGGAAACCGTCTCTGGCGTCTAGTTGCTCCAGGTTGATTGCCTCTGGTTGTGCAGGTGTAATAGTGTGAACAGACGATCCGGACGCATTGTCCTGGATAACGGTTGGTTGGCGTGTGGCTAATTCGATTGACAACATGTGGCATTGGCGTGCGGTTAATTGGTCGAAATGCATATATCCAATCCCCGTGGGTGTGGGGAATTTCATCATTAGGCAGTAGACTGTAATGACCATTTTTATCTTTTTCATCAATGGTCGGCAGATGATTGCGTTGTAAGCAGAAAGCTGGTCGATAACAAGGAAGTTAACCAAAGCATTTACGGTGTGTTCCCCATCACCCATAGTTACTGAGAGCGTAATCGTCCCCTTCACGGGTATTGGTTGGTTGGCAAATCCATATATTACGGATGACAGGGTCAGGTCATCCACTGTAAAGCCCATGCGAAGGAAAGCGTCCCACTGCAGAATTTCACAGCACTTCCATTATCGATAAGGATCCTGTGGACCTGATAGTTGCCAATGGTAGCGGAGACAACGATCGGATTATTTTTGCGATTTGATAGGAGCTGTGAGTCATCATCGTCAAAATGGATCACCCAATCCGTTTGCTTAGCATGCTTGGTTACCACGTCGATCACCATTACAGAGCGGAGGTGAGACTTTCGCTTTGACTTGCTAACTGCCCAAGTCTCCGCCGGACTGACTATCATGCTTATGATGCCAACGACAGGTCATTTGGGTGCAGTCTCCTAGCGGTTGTTGGGGGATCATGTGCGATCCTTGGCATGTGGTTCTTTCTTCATAAACTGCTTAATCGCCCCCTTCTTTACCAGTGATTCGATGGCATTTTTTAAGCTGAAGCAGACTTTGGTGGCATGCCCGATGTCATTGTGAAAGTTACATCACTTTGTAAGGTCGCGTGTACTACGATCACTTCTCATTAGAGGTAGGCGCTCCAGAAGCCCTTCCTTCATTATGGCATTGAGAATTTGAGATCTAGGAGCCGTCAGAAGTGTGTAGGACTCATATTTCACGTGCAGAGCGGGCCATGTTCATTTCCTATTATGGCTTTGTTATGATGTGGCGGTTGGCATTTATTTCTGGGGTCAGGTGCTCGAGCGGTCAGCTAACGGATTAGGCTTTGGTCCTCGACCTCTTCTTTGTTCATGGTCTTAGGTGTCCGTTCATCGACTCGTGATTTCTATTTCCTTGACTTCCGTGTATTTCTGTGCCTTCTCGTAAAACTAGTACAGTTTCGTGGGTTAGGCGTCCGTCAAGGCATATTTTAGGTACTTATGCCGGACGCCAGTTGTGAAGGCTTGGATGGCCCATTCGTCATTCAAGTCCCGAACCCCTAGGGAGACCGCGTTGAAATGCTTGAGGTAATCGTGAATCATCTCGTCATGATTTTGCTTGATCGCCATTAAGCTGGCAAATGTTCTGGCAGCTGTTCTGTAGCTACTGAAGTGGGCAAGGAAATGTCTTCCCAGTTGGTCGAAGTTGGTGATAGATCCTAGGTTCAGGGAATACCACCAGGTCTGCGCTGGCCCTAGAAGCATCATCGAGAAAATACGGCACTGGATGGCATCCGGCACGTCACGCAGGTTGTGGAAAGCATGAAAATGATTCAGATGGTTGGCTGGATCAGTTTTACTATTGTAAGTATCGGGAGAGAGTTTGACTTTCTGAGGGACCTACACTTGGCGGATGTCAAGCGAAAGGGGGTTGTGTTCCTCGAATAACTATCCCCAGTTGTCTCTCTGTGGCTCACGAAGATCCTTGATTTCCTGCTTTAAGGCCGCTACCTGTTGGACGAGATCTAAATCGATCCTGACGCGTGATGCCCACAGGTATGATGGGAAGTTCCTTATGCCATTTGCCATGGATTGGCGTAGAGCAGGAGCTTTCTTCTACCATCGGGCGGGTGGCCCGGTCGGCTGTAACATGTTGCTCTTGCATGTCTGAGTTTGGGTTGTTCGTAGTGTGTTGGTTTGGGTGATCAGTTGGTTGCATGTTTTGGCGATTAGTCTGGGAGTTGACAAGTTGTGCCAGCTGGATCTGAGATTGTTGGATGGCAGCCAATTGACTAGCGATGGCTTGAAATTGCGCTTGGTAATACGCGTGGTAATCTAGCTGGCTAAGTGGTGAAGGTGTACTGAACTGAGTAAAGGGGGGTAATAGGGTGTCAAAGGGTGCGTGTAAGGTGTTTGTGGTAATAATGGTTGCTGGGACCGTGGTGCTGGGGCCAGCGACTTGGCCTGGGTGTGGGATAGAGGTGGCCAGCGACGGGATCAACCCCAATAGATTTTGATAGTATGCCAGTGGCGAGTGAGACAGCCATGAAGGTAATGAGGTGGGTACGTGGTATGTTTGGGTGTTTGATGAGCTGGGTATTGCTGGGGTTGCCAAAACTTCGGTATGGTTTGTCGCTTTGGGCAGTGACAAGGTTTTTTATGGGATATCAACACTCCGGTCGACCATGGTCTTTTTCCAATCGATTTCCCACAGACGGTGCCAATTGTTGATGTCTTCCTCGCGGGTACCAGAAGTAGGGCAGGACCTTGCAACACAGAGAAAGTCAGAAGGACGCTGGAGTTCTTGTTTCGAAAGCCCTCTCCAATGGTTAAGTCAGAGGAGTGTTTGATGTAATAGTGTATAAGTATTTTTCTTGGAGTTTTTTTTTTACCTGTGAGCATGTTTGCCCCTTTTATAAGATTTACTTGGGGACAATGTGTCAGGTGATTTAGTGGTGATGTGACCATCGCCGAGCTAGGTGTCAGGCTATGATGCCTAGTGGTCAGCTCAGACAGTCGGCCGCCATTCAGTAAATATAAACTCAGTATTTAAGTAATTTTCGGAGAGGTCACATCGCTGTCGGGTATGGTTCGGCGATCGTTTTTATGTTATTGTTGGTGATCGCTCGCTCGTTGAAACAGTTGATCGGGAATAGTTCGACGGTCGTCATACGTGGAGGTACAACAATATTTATTATTTATTATTGCTAATATGTTTAGGATTGTTTTCTAGATTTTGTTTGAACCAGTTAATCTTTTTCTGAGATTACTTTATGAACACGTTTCCTTTCATCAACTTATCTATTAGTGGTTTTATTTTTGAAATATGCTTTATAAAAATCAAACACGAATTGAGAAAACAGAGCTCCATTTTTTGGAATCATGCGGTGTCAGATGTAAGGAAATTACCTAAAGAATAGCTTACCATATATTTTTTTTAGTAAATTATCTAAATGACATAACTGATCGAGACGTTCAAGGAACAGGTTTGTAGCAAGCCACAAAACTTTTGGAATCAAACTTGACACTTGTGTTCTCATTTGTTTTGTTTGGCAATACAATCTCAGCTCCAGATTAAACCAAATGGCATCAATTTAAAATTTCTACGTCATCAATTTGCTATAATCAGTATTGTTACTTTTATTTTTTTATAGATATGATCAAGTTTATACAATGAAAGGTAATCCACTTTCATTCTATAAATGTCATTGTAAGCATGTAGACCTATTAAAATGTTAGATTATCTGTTTGATCTGATCTAGTTTAGGTTTTAGATAGGATGTTTATAAAATTAAATTAGATTGATCCGAGCAGCTATTAAAAATAAAAAAAATTATATTTAAATTTAATTATAAATATTAATAAATATTAATATAAAAAAATCTTTTAATAATATTGTGCGAATAGTAAAATAGGTTTTCTAGCTTGGATTCAAACTGACCTAAATTTAAGTAAAAAAAATTGAAAATTTTGTAATCCATAAATAAGTCTAACCAATCCATTTTAGAATTGAATCTAAAACAAGAGGACGAAGTCTCTTAGGTTTTAACTATTGTGTATCGTTTTCAAAATAATTATGTTCTTAGTCTTTTCTTGGTTCTGAAGCATTGGAACACATTATTAGTATTTTATGAAATAAATTTAGCAACTATAACATATTTTCCTGGAAACCACCCTAAAATTGCTTTCATCTATAGTTGTTTGAAAACCCACACCTTTTTCTTTTTCTCCTTAGCCCCAACGTCTGTATATGGATGTATCCATAGATTCATCCATTAATGCATGCATAAATAATTATAATTAGAGAACAAATATATAGAGGAGTATTTTAGTTTAACTGCAAGTCAATTTATGAATTGATTAGGGCTTGATTGATATAATTAAAAAATTTAATTATAAAGGCCATGTCCTAAGTCTTTTTATTATTAAAAAATTTTAAAAATTATTTTTTATATTGATATTAAAATAAATTATAATTAAATTTAAGTAAAATTTTTATTATTAATCAAATAATAATAATATTAAATCTATTCACATTAAAAGTATTCTATTTCAAATTTTGAATTGAACCCACTGCATATAGAGAAACATCCAATAGTTGGATAAAATCATTTGATTTTTCTTAATTATAATATTCCAAAAGCTTTAGAAACAAAGAAATTGGACTAAAAATTAAAAGTAATCCAATCTCACGTAGATTGTGCTATGCTGTGATCCAAATGAATCGTTGATTATTAACATTTTTGAAAGTACTATTGTTTTTTATAATTTTCTTCTCTTTGCTTCTTTTTGAATTAGTTTGTCTTTTCCCTCGGCCAGACGGCAATACAATTTGTCATTTGCTGGGAAGAGTCAACCCAGTTTTATTATCCTTCCATTCAAGTAATTAATGCTGTTTAGTTTGTTAAGATTAATGGTAAATTAATGATCATTGAAGAAATATCGTTTCAGTGCAAAGGGATCCTATGAAGTAATTAACTGATGTGCAAAGATGTTTAGAATTTCGACACGGAAAATCATGAAACAACTGAAATAATTATTAAAATTTTTTATTATTTTGATATTAATATATATCATTGACATGTTTTAATGTATTTTTTTTAAAATTTATTGATATTTTTCAAATAATTATATAAATATGTAATTTATTTGCAAGTTTTTTAATAAAATATATACTATATACATGTACATGTAAATATGCCTCAGTTATATGTATATATTTTTTTGTAAGTAAATATAAAATTTCAAATTATGAATATTGAATATCCAAATTTTTAGACATAAATAAAAATAATATAAAAATATAATAAAGTATTTTATGTTAGGTTGAATACCCTAATTTAATAAATATATTTTATTTTGATTGAAATTGTAAACAAAATAAATGATCATGACTAGAAACGTATTGGATATTAGTTAAAAGGATCATTTTAGTAAAATAAAACTTAGGCACACCTAGTCAATAAAATAATAATTTTTATTAAAAAATATTAAAATGATTAATAGATAAATATGTAAAAAATTAAATAAATATTTTTTAAAAGTTGATAGATTGTGAAATGAATGATAATTTTTTAAATTGAGTAGTTTTAAAGAGCGGGGAGCTTTTAAGGAGAAGTGGATAATTTTTTAAATTTGATTAATTTTTTAATTATAAAAATATGTAAAAGTCTCTAATACTAGTAATTTAGTTAGGTCTTCTTTTTTGACATTTCTCTAATTGAGTTGGTATCTAATTAACTTGGGACAAAATTTTAGTCAAGAGCTTTATATTATATATTAGTACTAGAATCTATGACACCCACTTTGTGGGTAAAAAGTAATTTTATTAATAAAAATTATTATGTTTTAAAGAAATATATGTCAAATTTTAAAAAATATTAAAAAAAAGTAGTTTTTATATGTAAGTAGTTTAATTTTAGTGGGTAATCTTTTAATTCAAAGACTTAAATACTCTAAATTTTATTTTAGTACTATAAAATTAGTTCAATTTTTTTATCAATTTCTAATTGAGTTGGTGTTATTGAGTCAAATAACATCAAACTTGGCCAAAAGTTTTATATGTAATATAAATAAATAAATAAATACATATTTTAAAAAAATCAAATTTTGAGCCAATTGATATGAACTGATACGTAACATTATCGAATATCACTAATAGTACAACTAGATATGAATCAAAATAACCGAGATCAATATAAAATTTGAAATAATATGATATTAATGCATTGAGTTTTTTTTTTTAAAATTAATAATATTAATTGATATAATTGATACCGATATTATACCAACTACTTTTTCCAGTTTAATTAAAAGGACAAGATGTTCTCAAAAACTTCAAATTTCGCTAACAGCTAAGTTATCTATGATACTCTGCAAAGACTTCTTTCAATACTGAAGAAGCTTTAATTTTTTTAGAAAAATTTGAATAGTTTATTGTATTTTTCATTGGTAATATCATCAGGGTTATTTTTTAAACTTAGTCTAAACTATTTTTTTAAGATAATTTTATGAATGCATTTTTCGGCTTTTTTATTAAAATAATACAATTTTTTTATTTATGTTAATAAGTCGTTTTGAGATTATATATTGAAATAGGCCAATTTTAAAAATTAGTTGAGAAATCACCATTTCAAATGACGATTTCTCAATTGTAAAATTTAGTTGAGAAATCAACAAATAAAATGGTGATTTCTTAACTAATTGCAAAATCGACCAAAATAATTTGATAACTAATTGAGAAATCGCCATATTATATGGAGATTTCCCAACATCCTATCTATATTGGGAAATCACCATAAATTATAAGGTCACATACCTGTGACCCTTATAATTTAGACTTTTGCAACTTTTACAGAGGAATATAACTTTTGTCATATCCCTCTAAGGTCATGGGTATTGTTACCCGTGACCTTTGCCTGATGGAGGGATGAGGGGAGCTTTCTATAAAAGGAGCTCCCTCCTTTGATAGAGAGCTCATAAAATGAAAAAATTTTTTACAAAAACAATATAATCAAGTTAAGATGTTATTAACGGTTGAGTAATCGAGTTAAAGCTTTTTACATGTATGATTTAATTTTATTCGTAAAAGTGATTTCGACATGATTATATAAAATTTTTTGTAATTATGTTTTATTTTCATTTGTAAAAGTTCATTCATATTGACTATAATTAATTATACATAATATTTATTTTAATTTTTATATATAATTTTTTAGATAATTTATCTTAAAATCATACAATTTAGTTTGATTGTATTAGTATTTTTGGTTGAAATATTAGATTGTTGTCAATTTTTATTATTAAATATAAATTATTTAGTAATGGTTAAAGTGATTTTTATTGTAATCAAGTTATTTTTTTATTCACTGGATGGTTGCAAGGAAGAAGTTGAATTTAACTTTGAAACTTTAAAATATTTCAAAGGCATGCGATTTGTTTTTATAGAAATTTAGTTTAATTTTTGTTTTAAGGCTAGGTAATGATGAATTTAAATAAAATTTTTTATTGTAGGAAAATTTTTGATCAATTCAACGGCATCATCATCATCGTTATTGAGATTACAAGAGTATCATATATCATCAGAGGTATTAGCTGAAGTACTAAATTATAAATTTTGATAATGATATATTTAAAACAGTATAAATTATAAATTTTACAAGTAATGAATTAATAACTTTTTGAATAGGATACTCGATTGGAAACACGATCATTGAAAGCATCTTTTGAACCACTGAATCCATTAATTAAAGACTATTTAAGAAGAGCTAAATTTTACCATGCAGCCATAGTTAACCGTTGTCAATATGAGGTAGGACTAATACGTGCGTTGGTTAAACGATGGAGGCTTGAGACACATACATTTCATTTTCCATGCTGTGAATGCAGAATCACACTAGGGGATGTTACACTTCAATTGGGTCTACCAATTGATGGGAAGGAGGTAACATGGGGAAGTCTGTTACACTGAGAGGCTTTATTCAAAGAATTGTTAGGTGTGATCCCTCTTGAAACCTCCCGAAAACTTTATTCAGGGCTCAACTATCAAAATGACTTAGTTGATAGAAATGTTTCATTATATCCCTGCAATTGAACGACAACTGAAATCTACTACTCGAGCATATATTTTAGGCGTCATTGGTGGAATGTAATGCCCGATAAATATGAAAATCGAGTACATTTGATGTATCTTTCATTTTTGGAAAATTTGAATGAAGTAAAGAAGTATAGTTGGGGTTTCCAGTGTTTAGGGTTCTTGTATAGGGAACTTTGCCCTGCAACAATTAGGGCAACACATGACATAGGTAGTTGTTTAATGTTGCTACAGTCATAGGCATGGTACCGACTTCTATTTTTTACGTCGATAGTTAGAGAAGATTATGTATATCCCCTTACGTTAAGGTAGTAAATATATGTATTATATTTATTCTTGGAGAACTTGCATTTGCATGCGAGTTATTAATATTTTATATGTATTTGAATAGATGGTGCAGTCCGAAGTAGTTTGGTCATACAACTACGGACATTGAAAGCATTAGAGTATGACTGGATCATATAGGACATAATACAGTAAATTTTGTAACAGTTTACCTGAAGTACATGCATTTCTAAGCTAACTTATTGCATATAATCAGTATGAATTTTTGTCTATTTTTTCATAGTTTCTATGGAAGCCATATATTGCAGATAAAATTATGGAATGCCTCCCATCAGAAGCCTTCTAAAATAGCCACATCTGGAGAGCAAACACAGCATTAATATATTTTTAGATTATGGAATGCCACTAGCTGGATAGGGTCTTACGCCAGTTTAGGATGCAACAAGCAATCCCCCAACCACCTGTGAACCTTGACGAAGTTTACAGAGTTGATATGCATAGTAATCATGCATAAAACTAGGTTGAAAGGCATTCAAACTGGATCCAGTTTTAGAGAAAACATTCTAGACGAATTGTTCAAGGTCCTAAAATTGTGTACAACAATTTTTCACCATCAGATGAATATATCAGATGGTTTTATAGTCAAGGCCAACCATTTATTTTCTCATTGTCAGGACTCTAGGGTGTGAGAAGTAGCTCATATTATCAACAAACTTCAAATCCAGACCCTCCTATGGAGCTTCACAGGCGTACTCGATAGCATGAAATTAGTCGGAGGATGAATCAACCTATTTCAGTAGAGGTTGATGATACCAATGCACCTAAGATGTCCTTCAGTCATCCTGAACAAGAGCATGATCTTGATGTAGCATCCAGTCACATGTATTCATTCAGTAATGGTGGGGATGATGATGATAGGTACTATCGGTTGAAGCCGCCCATCAGTAAGTTAGATGCCAACCTTTTGACTCCTATGTCAATTGCAGCACATATGAGAAACGTATATCGGTTTAGAACCCCTTTGGAGAGTGCTACCCTCCCTAATTTTGGCCCACCATGTACTACTTCCATGGGTAGTGGGTTAGGGCTTTTTGATATGGCAGACATTACTAGGGTTATAAGAAGACATAAGGCTTCTATGCCGACCCAGGAAGGAGCCACTGAAGAAGAAGCACCGGTGGTGGAAGTAAGAGCCCAAAGACGTCAAACTAGGGGCGCACGTGGCAATGAAGATGAAAATGTTGAACAAAGAGTATTGCCACTACGTAATAGAAGAGCCCCGCATTGTTGTTCTACACAGCATGATAGGGCCCCCCGTCAATAGATATAAACTTGCATTCCTCACTCGTATTATATAGTTGATAGTCTTATAGTTTTACAGTTATGCAGTTTTAGGGTGTTATACAATGCTGTAAATGTTATATATTTGTATTGTAATTTTTTTTATGTTTCTTATGTTGGAATATAATTAATAATAAATATTTTATTATGTTTATTACATTGATATAATTTATATTAGAATAATTATGTAGGTTACATGTTCAATGCATTATATTGTTATTATTATATTACAATACTTAATAACTATATCTTAAAGATATTTTATAATAGTAATTATATTATAATAAATTCTAATAAAATGCGATTATATGATCATTATATTATAAATATTAATTTCCTATAGTAATTATATTATTTTCTATAATATATGTTTCTATTATTTATATTGCAAGATAAATAAAAAATAACTTTAATTACATTTCATTAAAAAAATAACATTTAAATCATGAAATTGAAAGTGATAAATTTTACACATATAAACAGCTAATTAAATGTAATATAATCATAAACAAAAACTGATAATCAATGATGCAAACTTTTTCCCAATGTGCCAACTTGATAAGGGCAATTTTTTCGACTATGGCCTTCATTCCTATATAGTCCACAATGCTTTGGTTGGCCTTTCTCCCTAAGATCCATTTCATTATGAATTCAACTTGATTTTGGTCGACCTTTGGGATCTCTTCGTATTTCTCGATTAGGGCACAATTGTGGACCATTATATTCCGACCAATAAGCTTCATTCCCAACGGGTTGGAACTCATGTCAATAAACATTGTTTATAGTCTCTAGTCTATAAACATTGTCCACATATAGCATGCAATCTATATGAATATGAGCACAAGCAACAACAACATGTGAACATGGGTACCTGTGCGCTTGAAACTTCCCACAGTCACACCACCTCTCATTAAGATTTACTTTGTACGTTGAAGCCATAACTCCCTCTTGGGGGGTTTTCTAACTCCTCAACCAAGAAAGATTGATTTGTTCGTGTAAACCCCCGAACAAGGTGTTAGTTAGCTTTTCTTCGATTTTCTTGCATGGCATTTGTGATTGTTTCACAATAATTGTGCCCAGCTGCCATCATTGCAATCTGCTTGTTCCCCATCACCACAAATAATTCTGCTAATC
>JBBYHL010355358.1:0-56623 GCA_038381835.1 Adansonia madagascariensis
TTACAAATTTTGCAATTTAGTCCCTATGTTTACTAATATTACAAAATAATCTAAAAACCATGAAATAAAAATAAAAAAAAAGCACAAAATGATCATGAACAATTTCAATAAGATTCGGCAAAGGTGAAAGACATGAAATACATATTTGCTTTGACATAAAAAATCATGAAAATAAGCATTAATGATTATTATCAAACTTAAATCAAAATAAAATCATAAACTAAATATAATATTATACTAATCAACCTACCAATATCATAATAACATGAAAGAATCATCAACATAAATACAAAAAAAAAAAAAAGAAAAAAGAATCAAAGTCATATTAACAAGAATAATATTATATATATATACACACACACAAGATTTAGCTAAAAAATAACAATAAAAAAATACCAAAAAAAGTTTTAAAGCCATCATGTTTAGCCTTTCAATATGGCTGAGAATCCATGAGCTTCAACATGATTTTGGCTTATGAATAATGATGCAAATGAATGAAAATGAAGAAAAGAAGAGAAAACAAGTGTGATACCTTAGGAAAAACTTGAAAAATTAAGTAAAAATGTATATTTTTAGTGTTTTTTTTCTTCCAAACTCTTTTTTTTTTCTTTCTCTAGCCAAAAAAACCATGAAATCACAAGGTTTGGCCAAGAGGATCCCCAAATCCTCCTGGTCGAAACTCCAAGAGAAAAAAAAGAAAAAAATTAATTAATTAATTTTATTATTTTTTGTCATAATTAGCATAAAAAGGTGAGATTTGCATTAATGTGACAAACAATCAAGGGTCATTCAAAAAATATTGTCATGATTGCCTAGAAAATATCATGTAATTGGTAATTAGCAACTAACCAAATTAGTTAGAGGAAAAATTAAGAATTAACTAAACTAGTTTTCATGAAACTAGTGGAAAATAACTAATAACTAAAATAAAATTAAAATAATAATAATGAAATACAAAATTAATAATTGATAATTACAAATCAAGTTTTTTTTCAATGAAATAATGAAAAAAATTGATTGAAACTTCAAAACTCATAAAATTATACAAGAAAAAACCTTAATGAGAAAAATTATCATATGCGAAAAAGATGCAAAACTCATAAAATAAATTGAATTTTACAAACTGATTTAATAGGAATCAAACAATAATCATCTTATATATCCGAAATTAGATATCAAAGTGTGATTCTTTTTTATCGCATGAACTTGCAGCCATTTAACTATGAATAAAAAGGTTTTGAGAATGTCTTATTCATCTGAGAAAGATCATTCCCAATGAGGGTTGTTGTTAGGTCTTTAATCTCAGATGTTCAGGATTATTGAAAGAGAAAAAAGGAGACCCAAACAAAATTAGGTGTCTACACTAGGGACTTATTGCAAAATGTGAAAAATTATCCCAAGGCCAAAAGTAAATGGTCAAATCTTTCTTGGAAATTTTGATGTGGTTTTTGTGTTAATTTGAATGTATTTGATGCTTGATCTTGTATTTTATTTTGTCTAGGAATCATTATGGAAAGTTAAGAAACTTTAGGGATCATTTAGCTAATTCTTGCATTTTATAGTTAAAATGGTCTTAGGGTAACTTAATGGACAAATGTAACCCATTATTAAGCCTAACCTAACCCTAAAGGTATTTAATACATTATTAGTGATTTTTGGCTAAGTGTGGCTATCATAAAACCTTAGGCAAGAAAATCTTGAGATGCTAGTGTAAGCCCTGCAAGCTAATCAGATTTGCTTGTAACGCTCTAGCTTTTAGTTATTTCATGTAAAATACATTATTATTAGGTTAGTGTAATGAGGTATTTTTTTTATCCATAAGTTTGATTATAAATCATTATTAATAACTTACGAAGATAAAGCCCACAAAACACATCAACTTTGCAAAGAAATTGTAATGGGTTACAATTATTAGATCTTTATACATTAAAGCTGTGTTTCTTAAATCATTCTTGGTCATTGTATTGTCAAGATAGGCCATTGACAATGCACAAAGACTGGTATATGTAAGCCTCCATTCATATAATATATGCAATTGGTCTCAAAAGTGAAAGTACAAAGATACTTGGGAACATCATATGTCTCGTTACGTACCTTGTTTCGTAATTCAAAGGGAGCAAGAACAACTTAAAAAATATATGGTGTGGTTATGTTGGTTGGAGCCTTTAGGCTATCCCTTAATCTAGATCTGAATTAGGCATAATAATATGAAAGGAAAAAAGACTACTAAGCGAATCACTCACCTAACTAGTCTCGAAAGGCTACCACAACTAGCCATAAATTTACATCGACTTTTAGGTCTGCAAAGTCTAGAGATTCATCGATTGGGTTTGAGAGTTAGTTACACGTAGAGAACCCACTTACCATGTCTTGCTTCAATTTTAGTTTAATCAGTTCCACTTTATCATTATTATGATATAATCCCATTTAATTCATGAATTTTTGTGAAAATTGTAGATATAGGTTTTGAAAGAAAAATTTAAATCACCTATGCATCCTAAAGGTGTGAGGAACATAAGATTTTTTTGTGAAAATAATTTTTAGATTAAATTTTAAAATTTTGGATATTCTATGTCACGCACTGGAGAGATACCGAAATGGAACATTGCCTTATAATTTTTTAAAACAATTTTAAAATATGAATGTACATGGTCATTACAAAGGGAAACGTGTTAGTAAGACAAAAAAGAATATTATAATGTTGCACAAAAATAAATGCACACAAAAAAGGGGAAAGAATGATCGGAATGCATCTCGTAACTGTGTTTGATTATTAAAAAATAATCAAAATGACAATTTAAGATGCATTTGGTTTCAGATAGTAAAAAAGGTTTTGATTAGTAAACTAGGATATCCGGGAGAAAGAATTTGAATTTTAAGTGAAATTTGAAAAGTGGAGTTAGAGTACCCCCTCAGATAGTGGGATTGGAGTATTCTTAATGAGGATGATTTTGATGCATTCAAAAGAAGTTTTGACTGAAAGACCTTATGGGAAGCTTTAGGAGAGAAAAAATTCAAATTTTAAATGAAAAGTGGGTTAGAATATCCCATCAGAGAGCAGGGTTTGAGTATCCCCAAAGATAAAAATTTTATTTAAAAAAATTAGAGTAAGAATCCTGAAAAGTTTTAAGTGAGAGAAAATTCAAGTTTTGACTAAAAAGTGAGGTTAGAGTATCGCTCAGAAAGTAAGGTTCGGGTATCCCTACAAGTGAAAATTTTATGTTTAAAAAAGGTTTTGATTAGAAATCCTGAAAACATCCGAGAGGGAAAAAAACAAGTTTTGAATGAAAATCGAGGTTTAAGTGTCCCCTCAGACAGTGGGATTGGAATATCCCTAAAAGTGAAAATTTTGACATTTATAGAGAAAAGAATATTTTAAGGAAAAAGGTATTTTGAGAATATAAACCGAGGATTTAAATAAATTATCTTTTTGTTTTAGCCTTGATTTGAGTCAAGAGGATTTGTATAGTAGTACGTGACTCCATGGGGAATCAATCAGATGCACTTTGGGACATTTGAATGTCTTGATAAAGGTGGTTTAGGAAAACTTAGAGACATTCGAATGCCTCGGAGCGGGAATTCAAAAAAATCAATTAATTTCAACTAATGCCAAAAAACAGGGGATAACATTGCATTGTCCCCCTTTTCAAACTTATTTCAGGCATATTCATAGGTGTTAAGAGCCAAATGAGTTACCACTAGAAAGGCAACTTGATAAGGTTTAATGTAAAAATATTTCAAAAATCCTAGAAAATCACTTTCTAGTTGGAATTAAAATTTGAAATTGGGTTATTTTTTTACACTGGTAGCATGCACAGTGGAAAGGGTATAATGAACTTTGGAAAATCGTCTCAAACTCATTCGGTATTGTTAAACCTAACATGATACTTTTTGAGAAAGGGAATTTCATAAATGTTCTAGCAAAAATATTTAAAAAATTCAAAAAAATCATTTAGTGGGTCAAATGGCTAAAATAAAATGCAATTTCCTGGTTCAAATGGTTCTAGATAGTAAAAGTTCAAAAAAAAATCTTAACTCCCTCATCCAGAATGGTTTAGGTGCAAATGAGGCATCTTTAGAAAAGTAATTTGATGTTCTTTCAAGGAAAAGCAACAAAAAATTCTAAAAAAATGTGTTTGGTCTTGAAAGTAATTTTTTTATTGATAGGCATAGTGCTGCCAGAGTAAAAACAAAAGAGTTTTTTTTTTTTTGTATTTTTGGGTTTCTTAGGACTAAACTCTAGCCAATGACATTCGAACATCTGTGACAGAAAGGAATAGATGACATAGGTATTGCAAATTCATTCCATAGTCCTGGAGTAGTTTTGGATAATGAAACAACCCATTGACCATGCCACAAATGAGGGCATTAAGGTCTAGATCAAGGCCTAAACATTTTAAAGCAAGTAAAAGGCTATTTATTTTGGAAACCAAAACTCATAAATTCAATTGACCATGAATCCAAACATATGAAACTTGATTTATCCCTAAGATTGGAGGACCAACATGAAAAAACATTAAATCTATGTTATCCTCTATTTATTGGAGGCAACATATAGATTTAACTTAGGGCTTTTTCTTTTTTTTTTAATTAGATTTTTGCAGTCAACAAGTAAACATCTTGATGAACATGTTAAGAACAAAATATAACATGCATGAAAATGAACATAGATGACACACTCAAACAAACAGAAAGCGTTTTGGTAAGAAAAAGATGGAAAAGAAAAAAATGCAAGGAAATAAGTAAGCAAGATACATAAACATATTAACCTCATGAATGACATTAAGAATCATGCTATGAAAAATGATATGAATATGTTTAAACAAGGAAAAACATGCTGGAATTTTCAAAATGACATTTTTGTTCCATAAAACATACAGGATGCAAGAAAATGCATGAATATGCTTAAGACATCTAAGGATGAACATTCAAGTATAAGTTAAACATGTGAAGGTGGATGAAACATGATAAAAAATGCATAAACAGGAACTGTTGTGATGGTACAAATGAAACATGGTATGTTTGACCATCCAAGTAACATCAAGGCATTAAGAAGATCATCAAAATCGTAAGACTACAACAATCAAGGCCACAATAATGTATAAGAATCTTGGAAAGTCATGGTAACATAAAAAGAGTCACTAGGATGATGTAAATGATGAAAAATAAGATAATAAATAGAGCAAGGAGAGAAAATATACTAAAAGCTTCAAGCTTTAGTCTTTTTCTTTGACCATTAACTTTGGACATATCTTCTACCTTCTTTACATGTTGATTAGCAAGAACGTGATGAAAAGAAAGGGCTTTTTAGTTATATGTTGATGACAGGGAATTTTAAGGGGAATGATGGGCAGAATGAAGGGTTTTGAAAGGGTTTGTAGTGGTAGTTTTAAGAAGCTACAGGAATGGATAAGGGTATTTGGTTTTTTGGTAGCTGAGAAAGATTAAGAGAATGTATGAAAGTGAATGTCTTTTGCTAAAAATGTTTGTGTGTAATGTGTAAGGTTTCGTGTTATTTGTGTATCTCTCAGTTGAGCCAAAGTTGGCATATAACCATGTGAATATAAAGACAAAAAATACAAAAAACAAGGGTATTATAGGGTTTTAGTGTAAATGCCTCATGCAGGAACAATTACTATGCTCAGCTTCCATGCAAACTCATTGGTTTGCTCAGCAAAAATAGTGGATCAAGGCCACTTTATGTAGCTAAACATTGAAAAAAAATAGTTTTACCTTTTAACAACTTGCTTAATGCATAAAATATCCCTTATCATGGCTATTTGGGCCTCAAATTTTTTTTTCAAATCCAATCACAAGTCCAAAGCTGAGGTTTGGTATGAATTTTGATGATTTTTGGTGCAAAAACATGTTTAAGTTAAATTTTCAAATCAATGGTGCAAAGGTTGAAAAATGGTTCAAACTAGGTAAAAGTACCTTGGTGTCTCGATACAAAGCATTTTGTATCGGTATATAAGGTAATTTTTGCCCACTAATATTGACACAATGAAATTTGTATCGACAAGAACAAAAAATGTTCCCAATCTTTAGACTTAGAGATTTGTATTGGCACCACAAAGGCCTATATCACTACTGTTACTTGTGTGTTGATACGTTTGGCCAGAAATCATGACTTTAGCTACTGCCAAGCCCTGTATTGATACAAACATGCTAAGTATCGATACCACACCCTAGATATTGATACTAAACCCTCATATATCGATACTACATGTGAAAATTTGAATTTTTAGTGATGTAAAAGCTTGGTATAAATACCTATGCACCAATGTGATGTGCACATACCTTAGGTTCTTTGAATACCTTAGTTCAATCGAAAATAATGGGAAATTGACCTGTTCTCATCTGCATGACTCCAAAGATGCCTAGAATAAATACCTTCAATGCCTTGACTAATGGCCCAGATGAAATGGGCTATCTACAATATGAGTGCTTGTTATGGTAACAAGTTCACTAAACTTAACCCATTATCAGAATTCCATTTAGTATTTCACCAAGTGTCTGAAAAATACTCTTATGTGTTAATAGTGTAAGTAATCCTTAGACTTGTGAAAAACAAAAATGAGAACTTAATTAAAATAAACAAATAAAATCCCTTGTATATATTGAGTCACATGCTACACATGACAAAGACGCCTTGCATTGCTCATAACAAGATACCCTAGTTCTAATGTTGGGATTTGTTGAGCTAACTTAAGGTTTCAGCCATTTGAACTACTTGATTTATGAATAATGGGTCTTACTTAACCAATATTGTGTTCTCCAAATATGTAGAACTTGACACATGTTGTTAGAGGCAAGGGCTAGGCTAAATTTATATGATACATTTAGGTAAGGAGTTCCTACCTAGCTGATCTGGGAGTTGCATGGAGGTGCAGTTGGCAAGGTATGTTGCTTACCTAATTAAACATGTTGAGATTTGTTGAGCTAACTCAAGGTTAAAACATGTTGAAAAGGGTTTCAGCCTATTAGAAATACTCTGAAAAGAATTTTTAATAATAGTGAAGGCTATTATCTTAAAAAATTAGTAAGAGAACAAATAAAGATTTAATACCTCATCTTAAATTAGTTTAGTAAATGAAAAACTAATTTATGTTTTTTTCATACTAAGTTATTGAAATAAGATTTATAATAATTGTACTATGAGGCATATTTGATGACATTAGCCTAAAGTGTTTGGATTGGTATGAAAGATTGAGAAACCTTCTCAATAAAAAGAAGGTTGTTTGCTTCCATATGTTTATGATTAAGTTGAACCACTCTATTATTAATACTTTTACCTAGATAATTGATTTGGAAGTGGATCACACTTATGTAGTGACATAAGATTGTAAAAATTAGTAAATAAATGGGCTTTAATAGGGTGGTCCTAAAGGATGGGTAATGGTGCAAGAGTTGCAACCACTACCATTATGACCTGTACCTTGTTATTGCATTAAGGCATGACCTTGGAAGTTAAAAAATGTTTTTAAGTTCCATGATTGTCTAAAAACATCATTTCAGTTTCAAACATCATAATAAATTATGGTTTCAAGTTTAGGACGAAAAGCAGTAGTTGTTTAATAATCTTAAAAGACATGGTCTATGGATAGGGCACGTTATAGAATGGCCTATTTGGTTTGGATCCAAAAATGTCTTTCTCAATATGAACATGGAGAAAGTAAGAAAAATGATCCAACTAAGACTTAAATCTAGCACTGGAGGCTCGAAAATATCAATGAGACCCAAATAGCTAAGTTACACAAATAAGGCTATCTCGACCCATTTGATGGGACATGTGAATGTTGTCTCTTTGGCAAAGATAACCAAGACTCCCTTCACTAGTAAAGATGAAAAGGTTGGTGTTTTATTAGGCCTAATACATATAGATATGTACATGGACTAGTGAACATAATAGCTAGAAATAGGTAGTCCTACTTCATTACCTTTACTAATGATCACTAGAGGTATGGGTATATATACTTAATGAAGTACAAGTCTAAAGCTTTTCAAAAGTTCAAAGAGTTTAGGGCAGGAATAGAGAAACAAACTACCAAGAGTATTCTTGCTCATAGATTCGATTGAGAAAGAGAATATTTTGGTCAGGAATTCATTTGATAAAAAATAGTATTTAGTCACAATGGACTCAACTCAAAACTCCACAACATAATGGAGTTTCTGAAAAGGGAAAACTCTGCTAGACATGGTTCATTCCATGATATCTAAGGTAGACCTTTTGATATCCTTTTGGGGATATGCCTTAGAAACTACAACCTATCTTTTAAATAAGGTTCAATCAAAACTGTGGATAAGACACGATAAAGATGTGGTATAGTAAAAGGTTAATTTTGCCTTATCTTAAGATTTAGGGATATCCACTTATGTGAAGCAAAAATGTTCGGCAGGCTTAAAGCTATATCAAATAAAAGTAATTTTTTAAGGTATCCTAAGGAAACTTGTAGATATTACTTTTACAATCTAACTGATAAAAAAATAATTGTTTCAAAACATGTCATCTTCTTAGATAAAAAATTTCTACTAGAAGAGTTCAGTGAGAGTAAAATTGATCTTAAAGAAGTTCAAGAGCCATAAATAAAAATTCCAACGAAATCAGAGTTGAAGGATAAAGTATTAGATGTTCTACCCAAAACTTAAGAACCATAAGAACCTTGATGATCTAGTAGGATCAGGCAAGTTCTTGAGAAATATGGACTTTTCATGGGTAAGAATGACTTACTTAGTGATACTGAACCTACCACTTATGAGGAAGCATTATCTAACATTGATTCCAAGAAATGGCATGATGCCATGAAATCTGAGATAGATGCCATAGAGGTTAACCAAGTATGGCATTGGTTGACTTACCTAAAGGATCAAACCTATAGGATATAAATGGGTCTTTAAGAGAAAAACCAATTGCCATGGTAAAATCTATTCAGACTATGCTTTACAGAGTTAGAATATTAGATTTGATGAAGCAATTTAAGAATTTGGCTTCATAAAGAATCTTGATTATCTATGAGTCTATAAGAAGGTAAACAGGGAGGTTGTTGTTTTCTTGGTGTCATATATAGATGACATATTGCTTATAGGAAATGACATACCAATGTTGCAGGCCACTATGGTTTGGCCGTCTAGACAATTCTTCGTGAAGTATCTAGAAGAAGCAACATTCATTCTGGGAATTAAGATCTCTAGAGATAGATCGAAATGAATGCTTGGCTTATCCTAATCCACCTACACAAGAAAGATGTTAAAAAAGTTTTAAAAACTCTGAAAGAAAAAAACCTACTTATGGTACACAGTTTACATTGCTCGAAAGATTTGTGTTTTAATGCATTAGATGAAAAGACACTTATGGAGGGGCTAAACTTTTTTTAGGGGTTACTTTATTGCTAGCTTCCAATATGATTACGTTGATAGCAAATTACAAAGTGGCCTTGTATTTACCCTTAATGGTGCTACAGTCAGTTAGAAAGGTTCCAAACATGGAAAGATTATAAACTCAACAACTAAAGCCGAGTACATCTCTGTGTTTGAGGCTACGAAGGAGGCCATTTTAATGAATAAGTTCAATTGATGAACTTAATGTGGTTCCTGGCAATGCTGATCTAGTATTACTCTACTATGATAACAACAGAGCCATAACATTACCCAAGGAACTAAGGTCTCATCATAAATCCAAGCATGTACTCTAGCAATATAATGTAAGTAAAGACCTTATAATGATATATGTATCAAAAGTGTACCCACTAAAGATACCTAATCCTTTCACTAAAGTGTTGACCCCGCAAAAACATGATTGCCATATGAAGGGTATAGGGTTTAAACATATGAGCAATTGGCTTTAGTGCTAATGGAATATTATTAGTGTAAGCCCTGCAAGCCAATCAGATTTGCTTGTAACGTGCTAGCTTTTAGTTATTTCATGCAAAATACATTATTATTAGATTAATGTCATAAGGTATTTCTTTATCCATAAGTTTGATTATAAATTGTTATTAATAACTTATAAAAATAAAGCCCATGAAATACATTGACTTTGCAAAAGAATTTGTAATTAGTTACAATTATGGGATCCTTATACATCAATGGCATATTTTTTAAATTGTTCCTAGTCATCATATTATCAAGAAAGGGCATTGAATATGCATAAAGATTGGCATATTAAGCCTCTATGCATATGATGTATGCAACTGGTCTCATAAATTGATATATAGAGATACTTAGGGATAGCATATGGGTGCTTGTTATGCTAACAAGTTCACTAAACTTAACCCACTATGAGAGTTCCATTTGGAATTTCACTCAAGTGTCTATGGAAAATACTCTCATGTGTCAATAGTTTAAGTAATCCTTAGACTTGTGACACCGAGACACCTTGTGTATGAATTATCATACTTAGAGATCATCATAAATGGGTGCACAATGGATGGATATGAAAATAAAGATGGTTTTGGGTATGATATTAATCATACTTAAGGTGAATGAGTGGTCCAAATAAGATTCATTGCCTCAAGCGATTTGAGGGGACATATCTCCATGTTCTTAGGCTGTGTCAACTCAAAAACCTTGGCCAAGGCAATACTAATTATGAAGTTAACACAAAGGGATTGCAAACTAATATGGAATGGGCTAAGATTAGAAATTGAACCATTTTTAAGATATACGATCAAAAGACTGAATTACACTGACATACTGTACACTGAAAGGCTTGTTACACCATATTGACTCTCTTGACATTTACATGGCCATCATTTATTGCTAGATGTTGCTCATGTCTATAAATATAAATATTTTTAACTGAATTAATTGATATTTATTGTCAACATGTTAGGGCCTAATGGGTCAATACATAAAGGTGATTTTTTGGAATTAAAATGGGATTGGACAAAATTGTAGAGGTATTGATCATTTAGGGACTTTGTTGAATAGTTTCATTAAGTCTAGGGCTTAAAAGGCAAATTAAACCAAAACTTTTAATTATGCTTTTAACCTAACTATATATTAGTAGTGTTTTGCTATCCCGTAAGGTGTTGAGGCATTTTGCCATCCTTAAATTTTAAGTAGATTGATACCTTTGCTAGGATATTTGATATAGCTGAATGCCTAAGTAAAGGTGAAGAAAAATGTTTTCTTCTTGGTTTTTCAATTTGTCAAAGGTGTTGAATTAAAGGGAAGGTTTATGAAATCTAAGCCACTAACATGGCTTTCGGCAAAACACAATCCCAACCTTGTGAAGGTTTCTTGAGTCACCTGGATGGATCACCATTGGAGGTTAGACAATTGGAGGCTTTGGCTTATGACAAGTGAGCTTGGTGTACAAGAATAAGCAGAGATTAAATCTAACTGGGGATCTTGATAATCTTTATTTGAGGTATGATTTTTGATTCTATGTTCTTAAATTTTTTATATCGGTTAAAGATGTAAGTAGATCTTTCAATAGAATTATATAATTGTTTTAATTTATTTTTCCATGCATAATTGAATAATTGTTATTAGATTTATTATTTTGCTTGTTTGAGCATAACCCAAATTCCAACATGAGATCGTTAAACACTTTAGCACAAGACCTTGCTCTCCCTATGCTCTTTTTATGCCAACTTTTATTTTGAAATATGAAATCATTCCTGATTCGAAAGTAGGAAGATAGCTTTCCAGCTTTGAAAGAATAGTTGTTACCAAGGTTGAGAAATTAACCATGTTTACACCAACCTCCATATCCCTACGGGATCCTTTTTCCCTTTATTTTACTCCATTACCTGTCAAAATTATTCTTGAGTTAAGTGATTAAGAAGGGATTCGACTTTGCTATCACTAGAGAACCACTAAGCCTCAAGAAGATTTTAACAACCATCCATGTAGATAACCATTAAAGGTAGGACAAGTGCGCTGCATGTGAACTCGAGATCTTTTCAGGAAGCCATTGCCGCTACCCTCTAAGGATTGCTCGTATTGGTTTTAGCTACAGGTTCTGATATCTAAAGTGGGGTAATTTTTAAATAGATGGGTGTTTAAATTTTAGTGAAAATTTTTAAAGTTTACTACATGTAAGTCTTTCCCCTAAAGATTAGCAAGGAAGTCCATTTATTATGTGATTATGTTTTTTGCTACTTTTTATTATTATTTTGTTGAATTTTTCAATCCAATACATGTATGAGGGTGGACTTTACTGATATTGGCATCTCTATAATGGCATCAAAGCCTATAGGCTATGGATTACGTGAGGTAAATGTAGGCTAAATCATGGTTATTAACATTTTCATGTCACATGTATTGATCTGTAACTTTTGAGCCATAAATCTTATAAAATAATTTTTTTCTAAATTTTCTTTATTCTGGACAACCACTATTAAGATTCATATTAATCAATATTAAAAGGTTCAATAATTAATAAAAATTGTTTTCTATCAATTTGGATTAAATTCGCATTGAAATGATAAAAACCAATGCTGTCTTGCAACAATATTTTGAAATTTCCAATTTTTATATTTTGGTTTTATCATAAAATATGTATAAAAATTAATTTTAAAATTTTTACACTTATTTTGACTCATAGACAACTAATCTCGAGCCTAGTGTGTAGAACTCTCAAAGCTAAAATTTTCCAAGCAACTTTGGAGGAGTTGTACCACCTAATGCACCTTGAAATCTTTATGGAAATATTCCATAGATTTACTGCATCTTAGGACTACAAGCTAATTGAATATGATTTAGTTTACAGATTGGTTTTATTGCAGGAATTTATGGCAAAGTGCTACCGTACTTGATTTGCTTAAAATTGCATGTTTAAATGGCACATTTGTTGCCAATTTGGTTGCTGCTATGGATCAATCTTTGCCAGCACCTAAGGTATACTTGCAGCACCTAAAACAGCCCCTAAACATCCTCCAAAGGTTGGCTATCAAAGGCCATTTGCATGGCCAAAGAGATAGCCTATAATAAGGACGTTATTTGGAAGAGTCTTACTTCAATTGGAACTAGTTTTCTCGTAAGGGTGAAATTCTTAAATAATTAGGAATCTGATTCCTAAAATTTTGAGATGAATTCTAGTTAGATTATGTTTAGGATATCTAATGGATAAGATTCTTAAAAGTTAGGATAGGCTTTACAGAATAGAAAAGTTTTAAAATCCCAAAAAGATATGTTTGTAAAGGGATAAAATTTGGACACTAGATATCTTAAATTGTTTGATAAAAATGTATTACCATAATTTTAATTCTTAAATATGTCAATTTTGGAAATCTAAGAAGCGTGCAATTAAAAGAATTTATCTTACTAGAGATAAATCACCTAAAAGTTAGGTAGTGTCCATTTTAGGACAAACTTACTAAAAGTTAGGAACGTGGTTAAAAATGTTTTAACATACATGGCTAATTCTTATATATGCTTCGATAAATATTTTAGAATTGTTTTACTTTTATTTGTGCATGGAATACATGTGATCGTAGTGTGAAGTTAGTTATGCATGGATGTTGTTTTTAATTAAGGATGAAACTTAGTATGACTAGGTTATAGATGGTTAATTTTATTTATTTTAGTATTTATTTTTATAAATAGGGTTTGTAGACCCTACCTTGTCTCTTATTATATGAGGTCATAAATTTCTCTTTTCACCTTACTCTCCTTGAATGTCACTTATGGTTTCTTCAAACTTATGTAATTGTTGCATAGTTAGAGATTTAGAATTAAGATAGAATTAAGGAATTTATGAATTCCAAGATAGGAAAAAGATGGTGCCAGAATTAAGGCCAAGGAGATCACCATGAAGACTTACGAAGTATATTTTGGTATCCTAAGGAAATTGATCACTCAGTTTCCTAATGGCTAAAAGAAACCCATTTAGTTTAAAGTCCATGTGATGGATTTATTTTGTTTACTTGTATATGTGATATATATGTATGATCAAATGAATGCCAAAACCATGCAATCAAATCGCAAATCAATGAGACATAAATAATAAGTAATTAAAATCCCTTGTAAAATATTGATTCCATGCTTAAGCATGATTAGTCACCTTCCATTATATATAATAAGAAACCCCAGTTCCGATCATGGGAGAATTATTGGGGTATCACTGAGATCAAGCCTGCTATCCAAGCTACTTGAGTTATGAATAATGGGTCTTACTCAACTAATGCTCGTGTTGTTTGGATGCTTACAAAGTTAACAGCACAGCGTTAGAGGCGGTAATTAGGTGAAATCCATACAATGCATGTAGATAAAGAGTTATTACCTAATTAATCTAGGAGTTGTATATAAGCTAAGTTACCTACTTAATTAGTTCTTACATGGCTTGTTGGGATATCCCTAAGGTTATGGAAAGATGAATAGGGCCCTAACGCATTAAAAAGATTCAAATGTTAAACTTTTCAAATTATAATGGAGGGTTATAATGTCAAAAAATAATTAGAATAATCATTAATGTATTAAAACTTGACTTAGTGACTACTTAAAGCACATAATTGACACTATGTATGTTTCAAATTCATATAGGATATAAATAAGTGAAAATGACTACAAACTTGTCACTATGTAGTGTATATGATGCTAATAAATTAATAGACCAAACTCCATTATCTAATCCCATAGTATTAAGATTGTCTTAATACAAATCAAGTGGCATATCCAAGAATAGCCCACTAGGTCAATGGCAACTTATCAAGTTCATACAAATGACCTTGATCTATCTATATTGTGATGATGGCTAGTAGAGCGCCAGAATTATGAAAGGAGCAAGTGGTAATTAATGCTTAATCATACGAATCCTTATAGAATTATTTAATAAGGACAATTAAAATGAAAGGTTTAACATCCCTAAGGAATAGTTCCTAAGCAAGATATCAAAAGGTAGCCTAATCAGATCTCATCTGGTAGGATGTATTTCAAGATTTGAGCACATTGAATGGATCATGGATCATGATCCATGTATTGCCATTATATTTTTTGTGAAAAAAATGAAATAATAAAGAGACATGCCATAATGATTTAAAAATGTGTGACATATTATAAGAACCAAATGATAGGAATAGTGAAGATAGACCTTGAGAATGGCAATCTTATTGACATTAATAAAAAACTTGGTTTTTTATTAATGATTTTGAAACATTGTCATGATTTATTTTGTAATCACATGCCAACTGAGGATGAATGCTGGCATTCAGTTCTGTCCTTAGATCCATTCCTTTTTAAATCATAGAATTTGTTCTATGTTATTGTCTTATTATTCTTAAATATATGTTTGCAATAGTATTTAGAAATGATGGTGGGCAAACATAGAGGAAGTAACCCAGCTGACATAGATTAGGCTTGCCAATCCATCTACAAAAGTTTATAAAACTTTTATGACTTATTATTGAACATTTAGATGTTCTATTCTTGGTAAATCGTGGGGTGATTATGAGGATATTATTTTGAATAATATTTTGAACATTTTTTTGTTGGCATATGGATGCCATGCTATTTTAGTTCCTCTATTTTATTGAATCATAGTAAACTTGTTCTAGAGCTTGGCCTATCAATTAATTTATACTGAATGAGCATAAGCTTGATATGTTAAGCCTCAAATCAATTAACTCCTTAGCATTTTAGAGAGAAAATTAGGTTTTCTAAGCCTTCTTAGTTGATTTTTCCATTAGAAAGTTCCAGTATAAAGGATGACTAACATAGGTTTATATAGCTAGGGTTAAAATTAGCAAGAGCATAAGTCGAGGTCTATTCTTAGCCTATTCCATATGAGTATGAAACCCCTATGTGTTAACTCCATAATCAGATTATTTGGCCAAGGATTTTAAGTTAATAAAGGCAAAGTATATGTGAGATATTCCTTTTATATCACTTAGGGTGATGGATCCTCTCTGGACCACTCATTCACCTTCAATAACACATGAGAGTATTTCCATATACACTTGAGTGGAATACCAAATGGAACTCTTATAGCAGGTCACGTTTAGTGAACTTGTTACCAATACAAACACTCATATGATATCCTTAAATATCTCTACTTTAACTTATACGATCAATTGCATGCATTCTGTGCATGAAAGCTTGCATATGCTAGCCTTTGTGTATTGTCAATACCCTATCTTGACAATACAATAACTAGGAACTATTTTTGAAACATAGTCTTGATGCATAAGGGTTTCATAATTGTAACGCTTTTAAATTCCCTTATAAGTCCAATATGTTTCATAGGCATTATGTATATAAGATACTAACAACAATTATTTAAGAAAATCTTATGGATAAAGAAATACCTCACTAATATTAATAAAATACAATGTGATGTGATCCAGCCAGTGCAAGACAACATAAAGGACATTCCAAAAGACAACACAGATGATGTCCCAAAGGACTTCCATGTGCTATGTAGACCTCTTGCACTAGCTCGGGCTAAATAACTACAAAAAGCTACAGAGGGATTGATCAAAAAGCTATTCATACAAGAAGCTTAAGATGAAGATGTCATAGATGTGGACTTCAAGGTGAAAGTAGGCTTCAATCAGCCACACTTAGTTAACTTGCTTCAGGTTTATGAGCAAGTTATTTAATGATTGGGCCAAATGTTTATATTTAGGCTTATCTTTTTTTAACTTATGGGCTAGACCTTTTTAATAAGTGGCACATGCCTGTCACATGTTATTTTAATTATTTTATCTATATCAAGGGCCTATGCATTGGGACACTAGTTATTAGACTTGGGGCTTTATTTTGACATTTTAATTGGCCATCTAAAGGCCTATACGAGTTTCACTTGTTAAGATGTCTTAGGGTTTTGTTTTTTGGCTATAAATAGTCTAGTGCAATTATAAGACTAGTTTTTAGTATTTCTTTGGATAATTAATACAAATAGTCTTCTGGGTAAGGTAAATTCCTTTTGAGTTCTTCTTTGGACTCTAGCAAAACTTATCAGGGTTAGTTTAATCTTGTGGCATTAAACTTTTGATATTCTTGGTTTGCAATTGATACTAAAGCATTGGGTCAAGTTACTAATTCCCTTGGTATTCTTGGTTTGTGTTTTGTATTTAAATTGTTAGGTCAAGAATCTTAGTTTTGTTTTTTTTTTGGGTTTTAAGTCTTTGATCCAAATTGTTATTTGAGGGTTTTAGAACATTATTGTTGGGTTTTCGCATCAGATATGCATGGATTGAGACATGTCCCCTCCACATTGCCTATATGTTGGTGCCATTAACTACATGTTAACTAAAGTCTCAATTATGGTTGGCCCTAGTTTTTTGGTATTTAAATATAATTCATAGTTTTTGAATGTATTTATAATTAATATTATTTTTTTAAGTAAATCATGTTTTCCACATTTTGAAAATCAAAATATTTTTGGCACTCTAAAAAAAACCTGAAAAGATTTATTTTCCAAGAAATTAAAAATTTTGATTTACTTATTTAAATCCTTTGTTTAAAATAATAAATGAGTTGACTTCCACATACTTGAAGCACAGCTATTGACTATTTTAACTTAAAGATATTACCATGTATTTTTTAAAGATATATATAACAGTCCATATGTATAGATATATTTAATTATTGGCATATTATCATGAAAATAACTCAAAATAATATACATGAAATTTCAAAATGATCCGTTGATTATGGAAAATAATCTAAATGAATCTAATATGCATGTGAAGGAAATCTGTATTCTTGGTAAAGTCCAGCATCATGCAATAATAGCATTTAAAATATACAAAATATCATAAATACGAAATGAAAACAATAAACATGAAAACAACTGGACTTCCTTTGTGGATCTTTAGGAGGGATATAAATATGTAATGTAAAAAAATTAGATTTTATAAAACTAAATCATACACCTATAAAGAAATTACCTAACTCTCAGATATCATAATTTGGAATAATATATAATTCAAGAAAATCCAAAAGTAGGCGGTTTGGTGTTTAATCATATCTACAGGGTCATGAGCAACACACTTGTCTTGCTTCCAATGGTAATTAATATGGATGATAATAGGAGTTTTCTCAAGGTTTAATGGTTCTCTGGTGCTAGCCAAAAGACTGAATGAGTCTTAACCAAAAGATGATCATAGATAATTTATTCCTTCATATGATCTAAGAATTATTGCGGGATTATGAATGCACCAAAAGTGAAGGAAGAATGGCATCGTGAGGTAGGGTGATAGAGGCAGCAATGGTGTTTTTTAATGTTAGCGTGGCGACACTTGGGAGAATTTTTTAGAAAAAAACTATTTTATCAAAAAATAGTAACGACGATAGTGTTTTAGGTGCTAACCAACTTAGTCGTTTCCTTTTCTTAGCAATCTTAGCCAAATCCAATCTCTTCAACTTGGAAGAGATTAGATCAAATCACAACTCCCTACATAAGTTAAACTCTTCCACCTTAAGTAAATGAATTTGATCATCCTTCCGTGTATGGTGGCCGAATCTAACACTCAAAATGGCTCTATGAAATTTAGGCCAATGCATTATGTATCTAGACATATTTTTAGTTTTGTACACCATAGATTATTTAGCTAGGTTAGGATTCTATTAGAGATTTAATCTAAATCAATCTTTTTTATTTATCTCAAATAATTATCATATAATTAAATACAAGATAAATATATAAAAACCATTCAGCTAAATTCAATAATCCTTTTATGAATTTTAATCTGAATAAAATTCATAAATTAAATTAAAATATTTTTAATTTAATAATAATTTTATTAATCTTAATTATGTAAAAATTAATATTTTGATAAGATTATTAAGGAATTTCGGCTAGGATAATTCCACCATGCAATATCTTAATTTAGATATTATCCATCTAGACATAGTATGTCTCAATTTAGACATTATCCATCTAGACACAAAATACCTTATTCAGAAATTATCTAGATAAAACAATCTTATCGACTTGGTCTTAAAAAAGACAACAAAATTTTAAATTCAAAAAAATCTAAAATTTTGCCTTAGATTAATTCTTAATTGAACTTTTTCAATTAAGTTTTTTGTTTAATCATCTTTTATATAATTAAGTCAAACTTAATTGAATCCTAATTTTAATTCAACAATATCGTCTTATTATGTGTGACCCCTTGGGTTCTCAATATGCTGGCAATGAATATAATTAATCTTATTAATCACATTCATAGGTCAAGAGCAAGTTCTAACAATCCGTCATCACCGCCCAAATATTGAAAAGTCGATGTGACCTCATCAAAACCTTTTAGTAACCAACCTATCAGTGCAATATGTTGTTTTTACCATATATGAGCATGGTACAATGTCTACTCATGCTTTAATCTATGTTCGATCTTGCAACTCAAGGTTAAGGATCATGAATCTATGAGGAACGATTCTTTATGATTCACTTTGCTTTATCCACAGACTTTAATCTAATTTATCACAAGCAAGATCATTTAAGATATGTCTCTAATGTCACTTGAAATGGTGAATCCTCTCTGGATCACACATCCATCTTTAATATGCTTTATATCATACCCAAAACCTTTTTTATTTGGCATCTATCTATTATGGACCCATTCATGATGATCTCTAAGTATGATACTCCACATACAAGATGACTTGGTATCTCAAGTCCGAGGATATACATGAGAACATATTCCATAGACACTTGATTAACTAATAACAAATACAATTCTCATACAAGCCATGTTCAGTTAACTTGTTTCCATAAAACAAGCATCCATATTCTATCCTTAAGTATCTGATATACTTTAAATCATGAGACCAGTTGCATGCATCATATATATAGAGGCTTAACATATGCTAGTCTTTGTGCACTGTCGATGCCTTGTCTTAATAGTAAAATAACCATGAACAATTGTAGAAACATAGCATTGATTCATAAGGATCTCACAATTGTAACTCTTTAGGTTGGTTTTTTTATATCGAATTTTTGTCATAATTTTGACTTCGAGGATTCACCAAAATTTGGGGGTATACCAAAGAAGTCTCACTAACTGTTGATTACGGACAGTAAAAGAGGAAAATTCAATTTATATAGAATCAATATATAATCAATCTACCCATGAGGATTAATTAAAAAAATTTGGTTTTGTTTATTTTATTCTTATCTAAGAAAAATCTTTTGCAAAGCCAATGTGTTGCATGGGCTTTATCCAATTAGTATTTGCATGATAGTCAATGAAGCCACTAATATGATGCAAAATCTTTGTCACTATAACATAGTATTATGTATATAGTTAAGTAACTATGTATCCCATGTCTCAATCTGATTGGCTTAAGGGCATACACCAAAATCTCCCACTTTTATTTTAAAAAATCATATTGTTCTTAGTGTTTACTTATTAGAGAATATGTTAATTCATAGTTGATAATCTTTATTATTAGGTCACAAAATTGTTTGGATCATAATGAGATTTTGATTCCAATTGTATGGCTGAGTTGTCTTATAACTATTGGAATTAACTTAATTAGCTTGGTAGCTAATGATAAAAACCTAATCACTTTTGCAAGCCTTAACAAAATGATTTGTTTAATGGTTCTCAATATAACTATGTAATCTCTCTAGTTGGAACTCTTTCCAACATTACATCTAAGTACTTATAACTTTGTCACCTTGTCATGAATATTAACTATTAATTATTAATGTACATTCCCACAAAATCTTATGAGTGAGATTTCTTGTAGGAAATTCAATTCTTAGCTAGATTAAATTTTTAGTTAACTGGGCTTAATTTAATTGATAGGTATAAAATATGTAAACCAAGTTGTAGAATGATTCTACTAAGATTTATTCAAATAAGGAAATAAAAACATGCATGGCATCCGTGTGTTAGCAATGACAAATATGTGCTTATAACACTCATCCTAAATAAATTTCCTAATAATCAGCCCATAATGCCGAAATAAAACATCTAATGTTCAAAAACAATAAATCATTAAGTTTTTCAAAAACTTCCTCAAAATAGTTTGGCAAGGTTGATCTGCATCAACTAGGTTGCCAACTCCTTATTCCATCTTAACTTTTCTTTCTCCTTCTTTTTCTCACTAGTCCATATAATATGTCAAATATATTTACTACCAATAATTAAGTATCATATACCAAAAGAAAGTAAAAATGAATTTATACCTGAGGTGGAAACTCCTTTTAACTTTTTATCCTTAACAGATTTAAGGTAGTCTTTGTAGTTTCTCTTCCAATGGCTAGGCTTACTGCACTAATGGCAAGTTCCCTTGTCATTCTTTTTCTTAATCTTTACCCCACCTGTCGACTTCAAAGTCTTTAAGCCAAAAAACATGTCTTATTTTGATTTTTTTTCTTTTCTTTGTTTTTTTAGAAGTAGATGTAACCAAACGATCAAGCTTCTTGTTGGTAAAAGATTTTTCTACCATTGTCAACATGTTCAATAATCTCAGTAGGGATATCTCCAAATGATTTATGTTGAGTTCAACACAAACTATGAAAAGCTTGGTAGCAGAGAGGAAATAGCTAAATTAATGGCTAACTCACCATCCATATACCAACCTAGCTACTACAATGTGTGATCCATCCAATCATCTTCAGCACAAGAGTCCTAATAAGAATACCTTCTGACATTTTCATTTGGAATAATTCCTTTAAGATGTCATATCTCTCAGAGTTCCTTTCCTTATAAAATAATTCTTTAAAGTTTATGATAATGTTTGGAGCATTTATCCCCTTGTGTTGCTTTTGAAGATCAGGCGACATGCTAGCCATCATCACACATGTAGCTTGCACTATGTCCTCTTTATGCTTTCTATAGGCATCATTTTCTTCCTGAGAAGCATTAGTTGTGAGCTTATTAGGTATAGGCTCGTCAAGGACATAAGCCTTGTGTTCTTATGTTAGAACAATTTTAACATTGTAGAGCCAGTTGATAAAATTCAACCCAACCAACTAATCAGCATCCATTATGCTATGAAGTGACAAATTTGAAGTCATACTTCTTATTTATATCCTATGTGAATTTAAAACATATGTTATTGTCAATAACATATATAACGTAATCATTTAGTTAAGTTTTAATACTAAAATGATTATTAATATTACTTTTATGAAATTATTGCCTTGAGTATAATACGAAAAGTTAAACACTTGAATCTTCTTAATGAGCTACGCTTATTTTTCATTTTTACATAACCATGAGTGACTCAACAAAATTATGCTAAAACTAATTGAGTAGGAAACTTAGTTTACCAACTATATCTTTATGCAACTCCTAAATCAGTTAGGTGGTAACTATTTTATCTAAATATATCTTATGTATTTATCCTAACCATGGCCTCTAAAGCCATACGATCAAGTTGTATGCAACCAAAAAATGAAGCCATATTTGAGTAAGACCCATTAATTATAACTTAAATAGCTTGGGCGAAAAGAACCTTGAGTGACTCAACAAATCCCTATAGTCAGATAGCTTTTATCCAAGTCTAGTTTCCATGAGCCATTTGGAAACTAGTTGGTCAAACCCTAGGATACCTTACAAAGTCTTCACAAGCCATGATAGTGTTCTCCTCAAACAATTCTTCATGGCACCATCTTCCATTTACATTTTGGAAAAATAAATTCCCTACACTAACCTAATCCTACATTTTACAACTGTGTAATTTTTACATACATTTGGAAAAAACCTCGAGTTACATTGAAAATGAGTTAGGTGAGAAGAGAATTTTATACCTCAAGAATGAAATTAAGATAAGATAGGGTTCAAAGATCCTATTTAAAAAATAAATACCATAAAGAAAGAATTAACCATACATTCACCTAATTATACTTAAGGTCTAGGTCCATAACCATTCATCATGCTTTAACAATTTATAGCATAATTTGTTCTATAACTAATGTCACATGGTAATCATATTCATTCAATGTATAAATGTATATAAACAACTTTATTACTTTTAACAAAGCATCTATAAGAATTGACCAAAAGATTAAACACATTTAACCTAATTCTTAACTTCTAGGATTTTTGTCTTAAAATAGACACTTACCTAACTTTTAGGTGATTTGTCTCAACATGGATAAATACTCCATTGGATTGCTTTAATGTTTCCAAAATTAACATTTTTAAGAATTAAATCATGGTAATTCATAAACAATTTAAACAAAATCCATTTCCAAGTTTTAATTATTTGCAAAATATATTTTAGTAAACTACATTATCTTAAAAACTTTCCAATTTAGTTCGGATTCCAAATTTTTAGGTATTTTTCTCCCACTAAAAAAATAGTTCTAATAGAAGTCTAACTCTAACGGTTAGTCTTAATATAGGCAATCTCCTTGGCCATGTGAATGGCCTTTGATTATCACATTTGGAGTATGATTAGGGACTGTTTTTAGGTGCTAGAAACATGCATTAGGTTCTGCCAAAAAATTGATCCATAGCAGAAACCGAAAAGGCAACAAATTACCATTTATAGTTGTAGTTTTGTCATAAAATGAGTGCCGCAATGTTTGCCATAAATTCCATCAATTAAGTCTGTCCAAAAATTGAGTCTCATTCAACTTACTTGCTGTCCTAAGATTTAGCATATCCATGGAACATTTCCACAAGGATTTCTAGGTGCATTAGGTGCAATAGATCTTTCAAACTTGCCCGAAAGTTTTAGCTTTGAGATTTCTAGACACTTGGGCCAAAATTAGCTCTCTCTAAGTCAAAACAAATATAAATAATTTGAAATTAATTTTTATAATAATATGTTTTGGAAAACTGGAATATAAAATATATAAAATATTGCTTTTTACAATAAAGAAAAATTCAAAAAAAATCAGCCTAGTGAATGCCTACTAGGTGGGCTAGACAATAGCAGTTTTCAATATTTTGATGTGTATTTAATCCGAATCAACTTAATAACAATTTTCTTCAATCTAAAAAACTTAATAGTGATTAAAAACACATTTAGCATGCTGTCCAAAATTAAGAAAATTTTATAAAAATTATTTTACAAAGACTACATGGTAGAAACATAGATCAATGCATATGATATCACAAAGTCAATCACCATGAATTAGGCTACACTTACTACACTAATTTGCAACTATAAGCTCTGATTCCACTTGAAGGAAATCCATATTCCTGGTAAAGTTTTGCCTCCTACAATAATAGCATTTAAAAGATACAAAATATTATAAATACAAAGTAAAAACAATAAACATGGCAATAGCCAAACTTCCCTTACGGATCTTTAGAAGGGATGTAAATATGTAGTATATTAAAAAAATCAGATTTAATAAAATTAAATAATACATCTATAAAGAAATTACCTAACTCTTAAAAATCATAATCTGGAGTAATGTGCACTCCAAAAACACCTAAAGGTCAGCGACTTGGTGTCTGATCGGATCTACGAGGTCATGAGCAAAACACTTGTCTTGCCTCTAATGATAATCCACATGGATGATAATGGGAGCCTTTTCAAGGATTAACGGCTCTCTAATGCTAGCCAAAATACTCAACTAGTCTTAACCAAAAGATGATCACAGACTACTTCTTTTTTCATATGATCCAGGAACTATTTTGAGATTATGAATGTGCCAAAAGTAAAGGAAGAATGGCATTGTGAGGTGGTGTAATGGTAGGGACAATGGTGGATTTCAGCTTTAGAGTGGCAACACCTGGGAAAATTTTTCGAGCAAAAACTATTTTTTCAAAAAATAGCAACAACAAACTATTTCAGGAGTTAACCAACTTAACTATCCACTCCTCTTAGTAGTCTTAGTCGAATTGAATCTCTTCAACTTGGAAGAGACTTGATCAAATAATAACTCCTTATGTAGGTGAAACTCTTCCACCATAAGTAAATGAATTTGATCATCCTTCCATCTATGATGGCCAAATCTAAACTTAAAAGGCTCTAGGGAATTTTAGACATGTTTCTAGCTTTATACACCATAGCTTATTTAGCTAGGTTAGGTTTTTATTAGGGATTTAATCTAAATTAATCTTTTTATTTATCATATAAAAAACTTTATTTATCTCATAAAATTATCATAGAATTAAATACAGGATAAATAAATAAAAACCATTTAGCTAAATTAAATAATCTTTTGATAAATTTTAATCTAATTAAAATTCATAAATTAGATTAAAATAATTTTAATTTAATAATAATTTTATTAATATTAATTATCTAATTAATAACTTGATAAGATCATTAAGGAATTTTGGCTAGTATTATGCCACCATCAAATGTCTTAATGTAGGCATTACCTATCGAGACTTAGTATGTCTCGATTTAGACATTATCCATTTAGACAACAAATGTCTTAATTTAGACATTATCCAAATATGATAATCATATCTACTATGTCTTAAAAAGGATAACAAAATTTTAAATTTCACAAAATTTAAATTTTTGCCTTGGATTAATTCTTAATTAAACTTTTTCAATTAAGTCTTTCATTTAATCATCTTTTATTTAAGTAAGTCAAACTTAATTAAATCCTGATTTTAATTCAACAATATCATCCTTTTGTGTGTGACCTATTAGGTTCCTAACATGTTGGCACTGAACATAATTAATCTTATTAATCATGTTCATAGATCAAAAGTGAGATTTAGCAACCCATTATGACCACCCAAATGTTGAAGAGTCGATGTAACCTCATCAAAACCTTTCAGTAACTACCCTATCAATGTAATATGATCATTTCACCATATATTCTGAAATAAGCATAAGCATTGTGCAGTGTCTACTCATACTTTAAGCCATGTTCAATCTTGCAACTCAAGGTTAATAATCATGAACTATGAGGAATGATTTCTCATAATTCATTTTGCTTTAGCCAGAGACTTTAATCCAATTAACCATGTCAAAATCATTCAAGATGTCTCTAGCGTCACTTAGAGTGGTGAATCCTCTCTAGACACTTATCCATCTTTAGTATGTTTCATATCATACCCAAAACCACCCTTAGCCATCTATTGTGAACCAGTTGTGATAATCTCTAAGTATGATACTCCACATACAAGATGACTTGGTATCTCAAGTTTGAGGACTAGTTACACGATTGGCACATCAGAACATATTCCATAGATAGTTGAGTGACTAATACCAAATATTGTTTTCATAGGATCATTTTCAATTAACTTGCTTCCACAAAACAAACACCCATATTCTATCTCCAAATATCCCATATACTTTAACTTATGAGACTAGTTGCATGCATCATATGCTTGGAGGCTTAACATATGCTAGGCTTTGTGCATTGTCAATGGCCTATCTTGATAATACGATGATCAGGAACACTTCTAGAAACACAGCTTTGATGCATAAAGATAGCACAATTGTAACTCTTTACAATTTTTTTGTAAAGCCAATGAGTTTCATGGGCTTCATTCAATTAGTATTTGCACGATAGTCAATCATGCCACTAACATAAAAGAAAAGCTTTGTCAATATAATAGAGTAACATGTATATAGTTAATTGACTATGTATCCCATGTACCAATCTGATTGGTTCAAGGGCATACACCAAATGCATGAACATTATGAATGGTCCCTAAATCATAGAAAATGATTTAAATGTATGGAATTTTGCATAATACTTCCTAAATCATGGAAAATAATGTATGAAATTGCATGAAAGTCCCTAGATCATGGAAATGATCTTAATGACCTCCAACATTCATAGAATTTCATAACAATCTCTCGACTATAGAAATGATCTAAATGAACCCAACATTTATAAAATCACATAAAAGTCCCTAGATCATGGAAAATGACCTAGCTGATCCCAAACATACATAAAATTGCATAAAAATCCCTAGATTATGAAAAATGACTACCCCAATATACAAAAATTGCATAAAATTACATTAAAATCCTTAAGTAATGGAAAATAACTAAAATGACATAAAGAAAAAACCAAAAATGACATAATAAACCTTAAACCATGGAAAATAACTAAAATGACATAAAATGTATGGAAGTTGCAAAATGGTCCCTAAAAATTTCTAACATTCCTAAATGCATCCATACTATTTTATTTCAGCAATAAACATACAAGCATGTTATCATTCATGATATTTACTTTCAGAACACCATATTAACATGAACATACCTAGCGTTACTAATATGCATGATAATGTTGTCATAATCACAATATATTCATGGAAAATGTATGGACATGCATATCATGACAATAATGCATGAAGATGTCATAAAATATGTGTCATGCTTATTTTTGAACACAAAACACCTTATTAACATGAACATACATGGATACACTACTTTATATGGTATTGATGCCATAATCATAATATTTTCATGAAAAATGCATTTATCGTACTTGGAATAAAATGAAAGTAGTATGGAAAGCCAAAATAAAGTTGAACCAGGAAGAAAACTTAATGAAAATCACATAAAAGCTAATAAACCTTGCACAAAACATTTGAAAAATAAACTTTCTTAATGGAAACCCGATTTTTATAAAACTTTTAACAAAAAAATCAAAGAAATATAAAATATAGCAATTTAAGGTCATAGCTCAAATTTGGCCATAACTTGGTTTTGACACCTTCGTGTAAATTATCATTTAAGTATGACTTAAAAGAAGATGAAAAATAAGAGTAAAAGATGAAAGAAAACAAACTTAGGCAAAATCTTGAAGTTATCATTTTTTTAATCTTTTTTTTATTTTTTTCTATTATTTTCATTTTTCTTTTTGGTTTTTTCTTAGCTAAAAAATGGAGAGATCCTCCTTTAAGATTGTCTCTGAGATGCTTTTAACCCCTTTGGTTGATTATCTTATCCCCATGTATGTTCATCCATATCTTAATAATTCACCTAAGCTTGCTTGCAAGCAATATTTCTATATGGCTTGGTACTTTAATCGAGGGTTGAAACCTTATAAATCAAATAGATTTGCTTGTAAAACATTAGCTATTAGTTATTCACATAACATAAATTATATTTGATTAATATAATCTGAGGTATTTCTTTATCCATAAGATTGATGCATAATTAGTAATTTATATCTTATGTAGATAAAGCCTATAAAATAGATTGGCCTTACAAAAAATTGTAATGGGTTACAATTATGCGATCCTTATGCTTTCTTAAACCCTTCCCGGTTATCTTATTGTTAAGATAAGGCATTGATAATGCATAAAGTCTAGCATATATTAGCCTTCATGCATGTAATGCATGTAACTAGCCTCACAAATTAAAGTATATAAATACTTGGGGACATCATATAGGTGCTACTTATAGTAACAAGTTCACTAAACATGACCGACTATGGGAGTTGCATTTGGTATTTCACTTAAGTTTCTATGGAAAATACTCTCATGTGTTAATAGTGTAAGTAATCCTTAGACTTATGTCACTGAGTCACCTTGTATGTGAATTATCATACTTAAAGATCATCATGAAAGGGTCTATAATAGATGGATACCAAAATAAGGGTGGTTTTGGGTATGATATGAAGCATACTGAGGGTGAATAAGTGGTCCAAAGAGGATTCATCACATTAAATGATAAAGGGACATATCTTACATGTTCTTAGCCTCTGTTAACTTAAAATCCTTTGCCAAGGCAATACTGATTATAGAGTTATCACATAAGGGCCATAGAATAATGTGGAATGGGCTAAAAGTAGATACTACACCATGCTCTTGCCTTTTTTAAGATATATGATGAAAGGATCAAAGTACACTCAGATTCTGTAAACTAAAAGATTTGTCAAAACTAGTTTGACTCTTCCTGCATATTAGGTGGCTTTAATGCATTGCTAGTTGCTAATCTTGGTCTATAAATATAAATTATTCTTAATCGAGTAAATTTATATCTATTGCCATCATGATGGAAGCCTAATGGTCACACAAATAATGGTGATTTTATGGAATTAAAATGGGATTGGACTAAATTAAAGAGATATTGATCTCTTAGAAACTTAATTGAATAATTCAATTAAGTCTAGGGGTTTAAGTGTAATTAAACCAAAACATTAAAAGTTGCACTTAACCTAACTATTTATAATATGTTTTGTCATCTTTTGTTATTTGAGATTGACGTCTCCTTTTTTTGTAAATACATTTAGGTTAGCTGTATGCCTAAAAAAACTTAGAGAAAAAATATTTTTCTTGTTCTCAGTTCTTTAAACAGCAAAGGTGTTCAATCAAAGGGAAGGTTTACAAAACCTAAGCTAATAGCATGACTCCCGACAAAACATGATCACAACCTTGTGAAGGTTTTCCAAGTCACCCATATGGATCACCATTAAAGGCCAGACAGTTGGATAACTTTGGTTTGTGACAACCGAGCTTGATGTAGAAGAATAAGCAAAGACTGAATTTAATCAAAGGTCTGAACAATCCTACTATAAGGTATGTTTTTGTTTCCATGTTCTTGAATTTTAGATTGCTTAAAGATGTAAAAGTTGATCCTTTGATGGAATTTGATGTTTGTTTTAATTAATTTTTTTGCTGCATAATTTAATAATTATTATTAAATTTATTATTTTGTGTGTTTGAGCATGACTTGAATTTCAACACTTTTTAAGCCCCTTTGGCTGATCATATTATCCCCATGTATGTTCATCCATATCTTAACCATTCATCTAAGCTTGCTTGCAAGCAATCTCTCTATATGGCTAGGTGCTCTAATCGAGGGTTGAAACTTCCTAAGTGGAGCATGATTTTAGTTAAGTTTAGTGGACAACCTCAATTACACGCCTTCAAAGAGAAACCTCCATTCATTGGCTATATCTTGGTTCCATACAAGAAAAAAGCTTTTAACTCAAACCCAAAATAACACTGCATTAATTGAACTAAACTTAAAATAGTCAAGAAACAACCAAACTAGCTGCCATTTAGTTCTCAAGCATAATTAAAACATTAAACTTATCTATTTTAATGTTGTTAAAGCGTTAATGGCTTAAGACATATGGGCGGCTTTCATGCTTATGTTTTAATGTAAAAATATTTGTAAAATACTTCCTGCTTGATTATGAAGTAATCTAAGGCCATTAGGAAAGTGAATTGTAAGAAAACTAAGGTGAAAAATCTTGCTTGTTGTGAAAAGTGTCATGCAGTATCTATATATATAGTGTTTGTATCGATATAGCTACCTCCAAAAACCAAAGAACCTAGGAAAACATGAAGATGTATTGATACATTTGCAATTTTATTGATACAATAAGCAATTTTATCAATACAATTGCATTTCTAGGTCCTAAATGGACCCTAGCCTGATGATGTATCGATACATTAATAAAATGTATTAATACATCATTAATTTCATAAAAATGATAGTTTTTTACTTTTCAAAGGTTTCTAATTGATCAATTTAGTCCTAGGGCATTTCAAACCTGGCAACATTGCACTCGACAATCACCTTTTTTTTAATTTTAATTTTTATTATTTTATTATTTATTCTTTTATGACATTCTAATTAAGTCTAAGGATGTCAAATAATTGGTTAAGAAGAGAGATGGGTACATTGTCAATATATGCCCTAGAGCTAATTTTGGCGAGGCATATAATAGTTAATAATGCAAACCAATCGCTTAGTTTAGTGATACAAAGTTTTCTTTTATGTTAGTCGTATCACTGACAATTGTGAACTACTAATTAGATGAAGCCCATGAACAAATTTGGCCTTGTAAAGAAATCATAATGAGTTACAATTCTAGGATCCTTATACATTAAAATTGTGTTCCTAAAATAGTTTCTAGTCATTATATTGCCAAGATAAGGCATTAGCAATGCTCAAAGACTAGATGTGTTACACCTTCTTAGTTGTAAAGCAATCGATCTAATGTGTTAAAGCATATGGGATACTTAAGATGGTATGTAGGTGCTTATTTTATGGAAACAAGTTCATCAAACACAGTCCATACGAGAACTCCATTTAGTATTGTCATCTAAATGTCTATGGAAATGTTCTCACAAGCCAATCATGTAACTAGTCCTCTAACATGTGATATGAGGTCATCTTGTATGGGGAGTGTCATGCTTTGATTCCATTATGAAGAGTCCATAATAGATGCATGCTTATGGTAGGGTGGTTTTTTTAGCATATGCCTAGAGCTAATTAGATTAGATGAGAAATATAATAGTTAATAATGCAAAGCAATCACTTGAGTTAGTGATTCAAGGTTTTTTTTTTATGTTAGCATCATGATTGACACTCCTGCAAACACTAATTGGATGAAGCCCATGAAAAACAATGGCCTTGTGAAGTTAGCAATAAGTTATGACAATGAGATTTTATGCACCAAAGTCATCTTTCTAAAAATATTCCTAGTCATCGTATTATAAAGATAGGGCATTGACAATGCACAAAGACTGGCATATGCTAAGCCTCTATGCATTTGATGCATGCAACTCTTTGATCCCATACTCCATTTGGTATAACTCTCAAGTGTCCATAGAATATGTTTTCATATGCTTGTCAAGTATAATAGTCCTCAAACTTGTGATACCAAGTCATCCTATATGAGGAATGTCATGCTTTGATTCCATCATGAACGGGTTTACAATAGATGGATGCTTATCATAAGGTGGTTTTAGATATGGCATACGCCATATGAAGTGGATGAGTTATCTAAAAAAGATTCACCACTCCAAGTGACATTGGAGATATATCTTATATATTATTGGCTTTAGTTAACTTGATAAATTCGCTGGCCAATGCATTATGCATCTAGGAGAAATTGTTTTTCTAAATTCATGAGGCTAACTAAAAGTTGTAGGAACTAAGTAAAAGGTTTCTTAAAAGGTCGTATTGACTCTTGCTGCATACTAAGTGGCAATAATGCCTTGCTAGCGGCCAATCTTGGTCTATAAATATAAATATACTTACTTGGGCAATTATGTTTATTGTTGTTAGGATGGAAGCCAAATGGGTCACACACAACAAAATGATCAATTGGATTAAAATCGAGATTTAATTAAGCATGACTTAATTAAATAAAAGGTATAATAAGGAGAACTTAATTAAAAAAGTTTAATTAAAAATAATTTAATAAATAAATTAGATTTATGAAATCTAATTAGAGATGTGTTAATATGGCAATTAAGATAATAATGTCTTATCAAGATGATATCTATTTGTAGACATGGTTTTAGGGATATTACTAGATAAAGCCAAATAATTGTATTTGGGAAATTAAATAATTATTTAATATTATATACATGAAGTAAAAATTTTTTAACTTGGATGGAAAATTTAATTATGAATTAAATTATCTAACAAATAAATTTATGGGTTGGGCCAAAAGTCCTAATTATCAAGTCAAAAGAGTTTAGTTGTAAACTACTTCAAGTTGGGCTCGCTAATCGGCTAGGTGCATGGAATGGCTAAGTTTGGCGTGCCATTGGGCTAAAATATTAATAAGTTACTTTTAAGGCCTAATCTTGGTCAAGCTAATTAAAATAATTTTTATTTAGGCTATAAGAAATATTTCAAAGTGGGGCCACATTCTGGGTATGTTAGTAATGGCTCAGTTGACCTATAAGTCAAGCCTAACCTAGCCTAAGGTTTATTGAAATACATTATTAAGGCCTTTTGGCTAATAAAATGTTTTAGAAAAACCTTAGGCACTAATCTCTAAACTTTTGTAAAGGGAATATGCATAACCCTTTGCTTCTCTAAGCTCTTTTTGCATGAACCATGGTTTTCTGGGTGTTCTTGAATCATTCTTAACACAACAAAGATAAAAAAAAATAGTTTTCTAACAATGAGAAATTAATCCATAAAAGTTGTGAAATTGGCCAAATCCCAAAATCTCTACTTATTTAAGCCTATTTTATATCGATTTGTATTCTATGTGATCTCAAAGTGATTTTTGATCACAATGAATGTAGAAAATTACTTTTCTATCTTAGTGGAATCAACTAGAATCAAGATTTATGATTTTTTTGAACTTTTCATTGGCATCTACGAAAAACAACTACTCTATAAGGAGCTATTTCTCTTTTTTGGCTTAATAATTAAAGGAATCATTCCCAGATCATATCAAATCTACGCCTATTGGCCATATATCTTTTGGTTAAGGTTTAAGAAGTCTTCTGGCTACCATTGAAGAACAACCATTCCTCATAAAGGCGCCAATAGGTATCTATATGGATCACTGTTAGAGGTAGAGTACTTAGACTGCTTTTGGCCGTAAAAAGAGATCTCAGTAATCAACCCATGGTACATTCATGGACGGATTGACATGCTTGGAGTTATAAGTCTCTAAGCAAGTATGATTTCTATCAGATCTATGTTTTAAATTGTAATTCGATCATATATACTTCTCTGCCTAAGATCTTCAAGAACTTCGAGTTTTTTTGTTTATTTCTAGTACGTATATTTATCTCTGGTTAAATTTTTATGTTTATATCGAGTAGCATGAGCCTAAGATTTCTTTTTAGGTTTTTGGTATGCCAAGAACCACATGAGGGTGGATGAGTGGTCTAGAGAGGATTCACTACTCCAAGTGACATTAGAGACATATCTCATTTGTACTTGACTTTGGGTAACTTGATAAAGTTTTTGGCCAACACATGATGAATTTAGGAGAAATTGTTTTCTAAATTCATGACATAACCATAAGCTCCAAGAACAAATATGGATTAATACATGAGTAGACACCGCACTATGCTTATTATTTTTTTGGGATATTTGGTGAAATGACCAAATTACACTGAAAGGCTGGATACTAAAAGGTTCTCCAAGGTCATATAGACACTTCAACATTTGGGTGGTCATGATAGGTTGTTAGGTCTTGCTTTTGATCTATGAATTTAATTAGTGAGATTAATTAATATCCATTGCCAACATATTGGGAACCTAATAGGTCACACAATAAAATGATCTATTAGATTAAAATCAAGATTTAATTAAGTATGACTTAATTAAATAAAAGGTGTAATCACAAGGACTTAATTGAATTAGTTCAATTAAGTATTATTAAAGACATAAATTAGATCTGTGGAATCCAATAAGAGATATCTTAATATGGTAATAAAGATATGAATGTCTTATCAAGATCATATTTAATAATAGGCATGTAAATAGGGATAAATTGGTTTTAGGCTAGATAATTATTTCTAACCAATTAAATAATTATTTAATAATATTTATATGAAATAAAATTATGTTACTTAGCTGAGATATTTAACTAAAAATTAAATGTTCTTGCATGTAAACAGAGGGTCACCTAAAATCTTTAATTATTAAGTCAAATGGGCTTTGTTTTGACCAATTCCTATTTAACTTGATATGAGTTAGGGACAATTGTGGTAAGCATTATTGTTGTTGGATTAGGCTAAGGTATTAAACAATTAATGCTTGGGCTCAATCCTAAATTGACTTGGTAAAGTTTTTTGACCTTAACGCCTATGGAAACACCAACGATGACACCACTCATTGCGTTTGCTAGGAATGGGCTTGGTTAACCCATTAGTTAAGCCTAACCTAATTTTAGTTGTATAAATATGCATCTATAAGAGATTTTAGGTTGCTAACATACTTTTGGCTATCAAAAAACCTTGAGCACCATTCTCCTTAAATCCTAAAGCCAGATTAGCGCACTCCCTAGCTCTCCTTAAAACTCTATACATCATTTCATGTTTGATGATCTAGAATCATTCTTCATCTAAAAAGATGAGAAAAGTTATTTTCTAGCATGAGAGAGTAACTGCCACCCATAAAAGGCAAAATACTACCTTTGCCACATTCTTATGGCTTTCTTGTAATGCTATCTCACATCCTTCTGACTTCCCTATGGCTTTCTAGAACTGTTTTAATCATGTGAGATTGAAAGTAGCTATATCCTACCTTTTGGTTAAGGCTTCTAAAGCTTTTTGGCTAGCATCAGAGAACCACTGGACCTTGTAAAGACTGTAATAGACATTGATGTGGATTACAATTAGAGGTAAAATACTTGTGCTGCTAGCCCCAAAGAGAGATTAAAGTAGCCATGCATGGCAATTATTATGCAAAAATTGACACACTTGAAGTAATAAGTTTTTGAGTAGGTAAGACTCTAATAGATTTGTGTTTAAATTGCCAAAATCGACCACATGTACATATGTGCCTAAGATCTTAAGGAAATCTGGATATTTCTCCATTTGTTTTCCTCCGCGTATATTTAATATGAATATTTTATGTTTATTTTGATAAGCATAAGCCTAAAGTTTCTCTTCATACACTTCACCTGGGGTCTAGAATCGAGCTCCCCTTGCTTAGAAAAAGCTCGGATGTAACAAATTGTCTACAACATAGATTGAAACATGAGTAGATACAGCACCATGCTCATGCTTATTTAGGGTATATGGTGATAGGATCGTACTATATTGATAAGCTAGTAATTAAAATTTTCAATGAAGTCATATTGACTCTTCAATATTTTGGTGGTTAATATGTGTTGCTAGATCTCACTCTTGATCTATGAACATGATTAATAAGATTAATTATGATCACTGCCAACATGTTGGGAACTTAATGGGTCATACAAAATAATATGGATTTGTTGGATTAAATCTAGGATATAGTTAAGCATGATTTAATTAAATAAAAAGTAATCAATTGGAGTACCTAATTGAATTAGTTCAATTAAAAATTATATAAGACATAAATTAGGTTTCTGAAATCTAACTAGTAACTAGTGATGTCTTAATGTGGCTATAGAGAAAAGAAAGTCTTATCAAGAAAATGTCTAATGGCACATGTAAACAAAGATGTCTTGGTTTTGGCTAGATAATTATTTCTAGTAAATTAAATAATTATTTGATAACTATTTATTATTATTTACATGAAGTAAATTTGTTTTACTTAGGTAAGAAATTTAGTTGAGAATTAAATGTTCTTGCATGTAAAAAGGGTTAGGCCAAAAGCCTTAATTATTAAGTCAAGTAGGTTTGGTTTTGATTTACACCTACTTAGGCTTGATATAAGGCTAGGCACATAAATTATGGCCACATTAGTGTAGTATTTGGCTAAGATATTAATTAGTTATTAACTAAGGCCAATCTTGGATAAACTAGTTAAAATTGCTTTAATTGGGCTTTAAGTTAGCGATAAAAGTGGCCCTATCCTTAGGGTAACTTAATACCCAAGTTAGGACTATTAGTCAGGCCTATTAGGGATTTTTAACTAATTATGGCTATCAAGAAATCTTAGGCAAGAAAACCCTAAGATCTCTAAACACCTTGGTTCAAGACTTTGTTCTCTATAAGCTCTCTTTGCACTAACTTTGATTTTTGAAAGATCTATAATCATTCTTGATCCAAGTGAAAGTGGAAAAAAAGTTTTCCAGTATTGAGAGAATAGTCACTACCAAAGGTTGAGAAATTGACCATGTTTGCACCAACCTCCACGTTGCTACTAGATCCCTTTTCCCTTTATTTTACGCTATTACCTTTTCAAATTAAGTTATTATAAATGAGATTTGACTTACTTTTTGGTTGAGGCTTAACAAGCCTTTTGGTTAGCACTACGAAACAATTAGACCTCAATAAGGTTTCAACAACCATTTGTGCAGATAACTGTTAAAGGTAGGACATGTGCACTGCTCATGATCTCGAGATCTTTTTAGGAAGCCATTGTTGTCACATTTAAGGATTGTTTGGATTGGTTTTAACTGCAGACTACGATATATAAAAGTTAAGTAATCTCTGAATAGATGGATGTTTAAAGTTTGCTGAAACATTTTTAAGTTTACTACACGTAAGTCCCTCCCTAAAGATCCACAAAGATGTCCAACTATTTTTATGTTCATCTTTTATTGCTTTTTAAGTTTACTGCTTTTTTATGTTCGTCTACATTTTGTTGAATTTTGAAATCCAATACATGTATAAGGCTTGACTATACAGGATTGACATCCTAACTTTGTCAAATTTCCAAAACACCTCTATTTCACTCATTAAAAATAATAACAAAACAAAAATCTTACCCTTTGATGAAAACAAAATTATTGTTTATAGTCTTTACCTGATCCTTGGCAATAGGCAAAGAAAGTCAACTGTAAACACCTAATTCTATTTAAACCACCAAATCTTATCTTTTTAGGCTCCAAAACCTATAGAAATCACCTTAGAATCCTAAATTTTCTAATAGGTCATGAATTAGCAGAAAAACTCACAAAATCAAGCTGAGTCAAACTTAGTCAACCTAGGTCAAACTTGATCAAACTTAATCAAATGAATCAAATTAACTGTAACTAAGCCAAAGTCAATTAAAGAGAGAAATGGGACAAATCGGTCCAAAACAAATCAAAACCAAAAATAAAGTCAACATTAATCAAAATTGGTTAGAAAAGACTAAGGATACTCAAGTACATGTCATGTAGGATATGTTTTGCCTTTTAAAATTGTAGAAATGCCATGCAGGCCTTTTTTAAATTTTGAGTTTTTAATGGAATATTTAATTAAACTTATAACTTTAAATTAGTAGTATTAGCTATATTAGCCTTGACTTTAATCTTGATTTTGATTTAACTAAAACTTAAGCTTAATTAGCTTATGTTTAAATATTTTCAACATAGTATTTTTTTTCATGAATTATTAGAATACACCTTAAAAAATAACGGAATGTATTTTACCTCCTTTGAACACTTAAAATGTGTTCCTAATGTATATATTTTTATTAAACATTTTTTAGATAAGTTTTATATATTTTTAAGTCATGAAAAACACCTTAAAGATGATTTTTATTTGGATGTATCAATAAACTAAGTGTAGGTATTGATACAATGCTTGGCAATAGCTAAACTTTCATGAAACCGTTGTTTGCATCAATGTAAGTGTCTATTGTATTGATACAATAAGGAATACATTGATACAATCTTACATGTATCGATACATTCAATCCTAATGGTCATATTTAAAGGGCTTTTATAGCAATGTATCAATACATCTGGTAGGAATGAATGGGAATCACTTAAATAAAGTGTACAATAGCTATATTTCTTCACCGAATATTCCCAACAAGCACATTCATGATCAAGGCTATAAATAAGCCTCTCTAATACCTCCAACAATAAAATAAGCCAAAAAATTAAGCATAAAGTCATAGTTTACATCTCTTACACATTTTTTTAAGTAGTTCATAATTGTATCAGATTAATTCTTTCTATCTTTGTATTTTTCATTTTGTATTTTTATATACACATATCCTTTGTGCCCAAAACTCTTGTAAACACCTAGCTTTTAGAGGTTCTATTTGTTTCCACTTCAATATTTATATTAAAAGAGAGGTTATCACTTAGCCATCAAAAGTAGACAGGTTTCTATCTTAACCTTAGAAAGATAGAGGGGCAGAGGTTGCTATCTTAGCCTAGAAAGATAGGGAGTTTAAAGATTATACCTTGTCCTTGAAAGGTAGACAATTCAAGTTAGTGAATTAAAAAATTGTGATGTATGTTATACCGAGGTAGAAGACATAGGCAGTTGATGCTAAATCTCTCTAAATACTTATGTTTGCTTCTCTTTCCCTATATTTTTAATTTCTTTTATTATTCACTAACTTACACTCTAAAGCTTATTGTTTAGATTTCTCAATATCATTTTCTGAAGTTTTAATTTGTCAAAAGATTTTGTGAAATTAATTCACCCCTCTTGTTTTTATTCACTAGTAAAAGTGCTAATATTTGTATTATAGCTTGTGCCTTATTCTTATAGGCTTAAAATCCTTGAGCTAAGATTTGCAAAAGACCAAGCAAAATGGATAGTGGTTTAATATGGGCCAAAAGGGACACTTAATCGTGAGGCATTTTCTCTTTCATAGTGAAGACTACATTTATTGGAAGAAAAGGATGAGGCTTTTTGTCCAAACTAATGATTATCAAGTTTGGAAGATAACAATGAATAGCCCACTCATCCTAACAAAAATGATAGACAATCTAGAAGTCCCCAAAAAGGGAAGCGAATGGGATGAGATAGACATCAAAATTACTCAACTAAATGCTACGGCCATGCACATTCTCTTTTATGCATAAAGGCCAATTAGTACAACTAGGTGTCCCTATATGATAATGCTAAAGAGATATAGGAAAAGTTGGCTATCACACATGGAAAGACCAATCAAGCCAAGGAGTTCAAGATTAGTATGCTTACTCTTAACTTGAAATGTTCAAGATGAAATTGGAAGAGAGCATCAAGGGGATGTTTGATAGATTTATGGACATTGCCAATTGCTTGAAATGTCTTGGGAAGGTGTATCCAAAGAATATCCTCCCTAAGTCATGGGAAGCTAAGGTGACCATAATTGAGAAGTCGAAAGACCTCAACCTCCTTGCCTTAGAAGAGCTCATTAGATCATTCCTCACACATGAAATGAAGATGAATCATGGAAATAAGCAATCAAGAAAAGTATAAGTTGCATTAAAGGCTTCCATGAGTGAGGAAAGAAAGATGATGATAAAGACAATGAAGATGTTGAGATGAATCATCTTTGCCAAGAAATTCAAGAAATTCATGAAAATGAATAAAGAAAATTCATCTCAAATAAAAAAGGTTAACAAGGTGGTGTGCTACAATTACAATAAACTGGGCATGTAAAATCTGATTGTCCATTGTTGAAAAAGAAGAAGAAAGCATTTGTAGCAACTTAGAGTAATAGTGACTCTTCTAATAATGATAACTCTAAAGAAGACCAAATTGGAAGCCTTAGCTTCATGGCTCTTGATAAGCCTAAGGTAACCTCAAATTCTTGTAATTCAAGTTTTTATTCATTTGATAAATTGTAGGATGCATTTGATTAACTTGCAATTAGGTTTGAGGAAATGAACTCAAAATACCTAAAATAATTTCGAAAATGAAAATTGAAAATGAGTTATTATTGAAATCAAAAATTTAGTTCAAACATGAAAATAAGGATTTAAATAATGATTTTGATGATTCCAAGTTAAAGATTGACATTTTGGATAAAGTCAACTTTGAGTTGAAAAAAATACAAAAGCTTGGAATATGAAAAGAAAATCATTTTAGAAAAATCCTTTCAAATGAGTATGACCAAGTGTACTATTACAATTTTCATGGTCATGCTTTGCATACTTGTCCTATCAAGAAAATTACTCAATCTAATGTGAGACAAGTATGGGTTTCTGAAAGAACAACTAACTTTATAACAAACTTTCAAGGACCCAAGGCAATTTGGGTACCAAAAGCTAAGTGATTGTTGTTATAGGTTTATTGTAACAATGAAGAGCAAAGCAATATAAATGGATGCTTTAAACATACAAAGAAGTGTGATAGGTAACCTTTAGGCCTTAAGCTTGTTTTTATCATAGTTACCCATTCATTTTATACATATATATAAATAATGATTTATTGAAAAATATTTTTAAATTGTTTTGATGCAAAATAATTTTAATGAAAATTCATATTTTGCATTTTGAGTGATTATGAGCTTCATTATATATGTATTTGATGATTTAGTGCTTAATGATGGTATTCTAGATTTATTTGTGAAATAAAGTTATGAAGCAATGAACTAAGCAAGATTTACGCATACAAGCTTGATTTTGAAAAATTCCATGTTTTGAGTTGTTAAGAAGCTCTAATGCATGACTTAATAGTATGCATATCCTTAAATGAAGCATTTAGAGCTTACTTATATGATTTGATGATGTGAACATACATTGACAAGTCTTTAAGTCTCTTTATGTTCTATGTTCAATTATGCTTGCATGAGACTTAGGATTTTTGATTATGTAGTAAGTTCATGTTTTATGTCTTGAACAAGTTTGTAATACAATAAACATTTTAATAAACTTGTGCATATATGGTTTGAATGAAATTTTGTTATTTCAAGACTTTAGTTGCATAGTACTTAAACTTAAGTTGCTTATGTGACCAAATTCATTCAAACATTGTTTTAAAAGTTGTTTTATTTCAAAGTTTTGGTCATTCAAATGAGTTTCAAATGTTTTAAAATCAAAGGTTTGCATTAGAACTTCAAATTGTGGCTTTTGGAATGCAAAATTGCATGTTTTTCTAAGCATTTCTCGAAAAACATAGGAGGAATATATGGATACCTTAAGCCTTGTACTTGATACAATGAACCAAAACCCAAAAAAAACCTAAACTATATCGATACATTGAATGATGTATCAATACAACACTATGTGCTTCAATACATACCAACTCTGTGTCGATGCATGGAGCTTGTTTTAGCCAATTTTCTAATGTTTTGATTCTAACATGCAAAATTGGTCATTTAATGGGTTTTTACTTAAAATGCTTCATTTTTATGATTTCTAAACTTGAAAGAACATCATTTCATAACTCATCAAATGCTTGAACATCACATTGGATTAAATGATGATGGTTTCACAAACAAATGCATGACTTATATGATTAAGTCCATATATTGCCTCATGATGCTCAAAAATACAAAAGTTTTTTATTCATCATTGCTTTTGTACCTTGATGAACATATTTTCTTGCATAAAGACAGTTGGTACTATATATACTTGACATTTTCCATTTATTAATATTTGGTATTTTTCGTTTCAAAATCTCATTAAGCTCATTGAATATTTTTTAATTTGACAAATTCATGAGCGTATTTAATGATCTTTATATTTTCATATGAAAATTGACTCTTGGAACTACAAATGCTTTTTTTTTTTTCCAAGATGTCTTTTCCTAAGTTTTGCAAGGTTCATTGAGATACAAGCTTTTCATGGAAAGATAAACACTTACATGAAGAAGCAAACAAAGCACACAACATTTTCAAATCAAGCCAAAATCACAAAAGAATACTCGAAAACTTAGACATGATCTTAAAAGTCTAAATGATTATATCTACAATGCTTGGTAAGGTTAAGGAATCTACCAAACTAATGATATTCAATTATTATCCCTAAGCATTAAGCTTGGTGACATGCATAAGTTAATTATATAAAATTCGTATCTTTGTAAGTAATGCATGCTTAAATTATTTGTTAAGTATGAATCTTTGAACGTGACTTTGAGTTAAGTATTTTGATATCTTTTGTCCTAACATTGGATATCCTAGGTCTTATTTATGCCTTAACTCATAGATCAAAATAATAACATCTTTATGCATGTTCATTGATTGAACTATTGCTCAAATGATCTTATTGAGATATCCTGAATGATCAAATTATTCTCTAACCTGGGGAAATTTGCTATGATTTTCTTGAATTTTTTTTTTTTACTTTCTATATGGTTATTTAAATGATTATGAGTAGAATGAATATGTACTAAATATTCAACATTGATATTAATTATGCATCTAGACAACAATTGGATTCATATTTCTTGATATCCTTTAACAATTGGTTTGTCTTATCACTCATAATCTCATATGTGCTTAAATATCTACAAAAGAATGCAAAAATTGGATGAACTATGCATTAGAGCTTAAATACATAAATTTTCTCAACTATTGATACACATGCTATTAAATTATTCATGATTAGTATACATCTTTGAATCTTATTGGAATTAATCCCTTAGCTTTGAATTAATCTATTATACCTTGTAACTTTTTAATATAATAAAAAAGGGGAGAATTTTTGGGGTTACTTATACTTTATTTATATATATGCTAGCAAATAAGAAGATTTCACATGTGCTTATATTATTTATATCTCATAAAATCTTTAATATCTTGTGTTGGTGATCTTATATCTAAGTATGGCCAAAAATGCCATTGCTAGGATTTTTTAAAAAAAAAACATTTTATAAAATCTTCAAAATTCTTTAAAATGGTTTTATTAAGATGGAGTTTTATTGAAAATCTTTATATATTTAAAAGGGAGTTTTCACAAGCAAATTCACCTTAAATTTTATCATACCAACAAAGGGGAGATTGTTAGCTATATTAACTTTAAATTAATCTTGATTTTGACATAACTAAAACTTAAGCTTAATTGACTTGTGTTTATAAATTTTTAACTTAGTATTTTTCCATGAATTAATTTGAATACACCTTGAAAAATACTTGAATGTGTTTTAACTCCTTTAAATGCTCAAAAATGTGTTCCTAATGTATATATTTGTGTAAAACCTTTTTTAGATAAGTTTTATATGTTTTAAAGTCATTAAAACCCTTTAAAGATGATTTTTATGTGAATGAATCGATACACTAGGTGTATGTATCGATACAATGCTTAGTAATAGCCAGACTTTCACGAAACCCTTGTGCATATTGATACAAGTGGCTATTGTTTTGATATAACAAGGACTGCATCGATACAGTCTAACATGTATTGATATATTTAGTCTTAATCATCATATTTAGAGGGTTTGTATGTCTATGTATCAATACACTAATTTAGGCATCGATATATCTGGGCAGGAATGAATGGAAATCACTTAAATAAAGCTCACAATGGCTATATTTCTTCACTAAACATTGCTAATGGCCATATTCATGATCAAGGCTATAAATAAGCCTTTCCAACACTTCCAACAATAGGATGAATCTGAAAGAAAATCTCAGGCTCATGCATATCGATATAAGAATAAAAATTTAGTAAGAATTAAACATAGGCAACAAAATTAAACAAAAAATCCAGATTTCCTTAAAATCTTAGGAAGAGATGTACATGTGATCAGATTGCAATTTAAAAAAATTGATATGTTAGAAATCATACCTACTTAGAGACTTGTAATTCTAAGTGTGTTGATCCCTACATGAACGCACCATAGGTTGATTACAACAATCTCTTTTTAAGGTAAAAGCAGTCTAAGTGTCCTGCCTCTAACGATGATCCACACATATGCCTATTAGAGCCTTCATGAGGTTCAGTGGTTCTCGAGTGCTAGCCAAAAAGATTTTCATGCCTCAACCAAAAGTTATCTTATCAATAAGTACAGATCCAATGTGATCCTAAATTGATTCCCTTAGCTATTGTACTAAAGAGAAAGAGAAATAGCTCCATAGGGAAGTAACTATTTTTGCATGTACCAAAATATGGATCCAAAAATCATAATTCTTGATCTTCGTTGATTCTGATAAGATAAAAAACTGATTTTCTACCTTTATAGTGATCAAAAACAATTTCAGATAACTTGGAATACTAATTGACATAAAAGAGGCTTAGGGAAGCAGGGATTTCAAGATTTGGGCAATTTTACAACTTTGTGAAAAATTAATCTCTCAATACTAGAAAACTATTTTTTCTATTTTCTTTCTATCGAGAACGATTCAAGAACACTTGAATGAAGCATGAAAACACAAAGAAGGCTTAGAGAAGCATAAGTGTTGCACTAAACCCTTCAAGAAGCCTAAGGTCTACGCCTAGGGTTTTCTTAATGCTTCTTATCAACCAAAAACCCTTAATAATGTATTTTAATACATCATGGGCTAGGTTAGGCTTGACTAATGGGTCAGTTTCACTTATCCTCAAGGTTAGTGCCATTTTGATGGTATCTTGGAGCCTAATTAAAACTATTTTAATTAGCTATGACACCTAATTTTGTTCGAGCCCTTTCTTTGGTAATCCTAAAATATCTAAGATCGATAATTTGCAATCATCTCGATTAAGGTTGGCTTTTCCAGGCAAACTAGGCATTTTCAAGACTTCTTTAGTTATGCCAAATAGCCATACTTGCAAGTGACAAAACAAGTGTCATTTCAAAGGTCAAAAGGAATAAATCTCATATTAAAAATATCAATATCGAGGTAAAAAATTAGCTTTTAAATTTATTCTTTTGAATTTGTAAAATTTGTTTTCGCACACAATGTTACCATTAAATTTCCCATTTCTAGGGATTTTTTTATATTTCTTTTATAAAATTTTAGGAGTTGATCGTCTTATATTTTTAGCTATACTCATGTAGTATTTATGCCAATACTCATCCTGAAAAATCAGAAATATTCAAGCAAATTTTGTATTGGTATTATATACCATAAGGTGTCAAGTTATCAATTTTAGTACTTAATTTTGAATTTTTCAGAGTACAACAAGTATCATGCTCACAAAATTTTTCCACTAAAATTTATTCCAGATTTCAAGTTTTCACCTTTATTATTTTTATAAATTAATATTTTGAGTATTATGTTGCATTTAATTCATTTTTATAAATTTGAATGTATCTTTGAAATTTTCTTGGTTCCAAAATACAAATTTTTTTTCTCCGTAAAATTTTCCCAGATTTAGAATTTTTAAAATTCTTCAAATACTTTTATTAAATATATTAATTCAGTTTTTAAAACTCTAATTTATTTTATGAGTTTTTTATTTTTTTAAATATCAATTTTCTTTTGTAAAGGTCTTTTCTTATAACTTTTTACGAGTTTGAAATTTTTAATTACCTTTTTCTTGCAAATAAAATTTCTCAAAATTTTCTTTATGGATTTTTATATGGAAACTTTATTATTTTCATTTTTTGTGGGACCAAATTTATTTTTTCTATTTCATGGGCTTTAAAACCTGATAGTTTTATTAATGGGCCCAATAAGCCCATTAATTTTTCAACAAGCCCAACAAGCTTGCCAAGCCCATTTTTTACTTTCTACCAAGCCCGTTTCATTCTCTACAAGCCCAACGCTCTTGATTATTTCAACAAGCCCATTTTATTTTCCAACAAGACCCAATTTGGCCCATTTTAATTGTACAACAATGCCCAATGATATTTTCTCTCTCCAAAATTTTTATTAATTTTTCGTGAGTCCAAATTTTGTATGGACATTAATTGGGCTTTTTACATGTTTAAATCGTAAATAAATTTATTAGTTTCCTGCAATTTAGTCTTTTAACTCTTTTTTTCATACAATTTGTAATTATGATTTTTTTTTCATTTTTTTCATTCTCAAAATTTTGTTCATATTTATTTTAATTGTGGAATTTAGTGATTTAGTTACATGAACTAATTTGGTTAGAATTTGGTTTGTCATTAACCAATTTAGTTACATTTTAACTATATATTAGATTAATATTATCCTAAGCTATCATAAAACCTACCCCTAGCCCACATTACGCTTTTTTGACTAAGATAAATTAATTAATTAAAGCTTGATATAACCTAAAAAATTCTACAAGATTAATTAAAAAAATAAAAAAGGATAAATGAAGAAATTGTTAGAACCATTTGACCAAGGGCACTCCTCTACCCCTTGGCCAACTTATTCCCTCTACAAATAAAGGGAAGATGCTTCTAGCAAAGGCTAATGGTTCTCAAACACAAAAACACAAAAAATCTAATAAAAGCAAGATTTTACATGTTTTCTACACTTTTCAAGGTAAAAATACTTAGCAAATTTTTAATTTTTGTTACTTTTATTCATTTTCCTTCCTTTTAGTGAGCTGAAATCATGCTTAAGCTCATGGATTTTAATCCATGTTTAAAAGCCAAGCATGAAGGCTATGGTCAAAGTTCGTTGATTTTATTCTCTTATTTAATTTTTATTAGTAATATGTTGATTTTCATAAAGATTATTTGCGTTTGTTGGTGGAAATAATGTTATTTTTATGTATTTATGATATTTTTATTATGATTTTCATGTTGATTTATGTTGATATATTCATTATTTATCTTGATTTTATGCGTATTTAAACTTGATAAAAATTATATCATGTATTTATATTGATACTCATGAAAATATTTGATGAAAAAATAGTTTTTAGTTGAAATATATGCTAGCCATAAATCATTGTTATTACTAAATAATTTTTAATGCTTGATTTTGCAATATTTTGCATTATTTTGTCATGCTTTAAACTTGTATGGATATAAAAATAATTTTTTCCAAATTTTTGAAGGCCTTGGAAGGGTATTTCCATGCTTGGCTGAATGTGACGGATGATTTTATGATATTTTGATTTTTAGGCTATTTTATAATTATGAAAAACATAGGGACTAAATTGTAAATAAATTGTAAAAACCTTTTCATGGACATTCAAGCTTGGTCAAGAGCTTCATGGACCCTTAGGGAAGTGTTTTTGACATTTTAAAATGTATTTCATGACATTTTTAACCTTTTAGGGGCTTTTCTGTAATTTTAAAAAGTTTAAGAACTTGTTTGCAAATATTGAAAATATTGTTTCAAGGCCATAGGTGCTTGACTGAATGCTTATTGTGATCTTTGGCATCATTTCCATGATTTTTGTAGTGTGTTTTATGTTATTTTGTGATGTTTATTTCATGTAATGATTAGACTGAAGAGTGTAAAAAGTTTGGAATCTTTTTTAAAACCTTGCATTTAGGGTTAAAAGAGTCTTTTAAACACTAAATTATTCATTTAGGATATTTTTGATATATTTCTAATATTCCTCCGGTTCTCTATTTAAGGTGTAGAAAATATTAAAACTTTTCATATTCTTTGGTTCTTCGATGGGGTATGACATGTAATTTTGAAAAGGTCCGGGACTTATTAGCAATTTTTGCATTTTGGGTCAAATTTTGATGTTTAAGTTACCCATGTAAGGTTTAATTGTTATTTCACATCATTATCAAGTCCTTTAGGGTTATCGAGATACTTATATATTATATATTAAAGGTATACCTTAGAGGTATTTTAATGATTTACACTAGAATCCAGTTCTTTATGATCACTAGGATAGTTCCATGTCGAAGGTGTATAATAAGGATAGGTTCAATTTTATGAAGTTTGAGAGTCTTTTAGGGTTATCGGGATACTTTTATAACAAAGATAGACCTTAAGGACATTTTAATAATTTATATTAGAACCAAGTCCTATGTGTTAAAGGTATATAGTAGGAATAGGTTCATTCGTTGAGGTTATAAAACTTTTAGGGTACTAGGATACTTATATGTTAAAGGTACACCTTAGGGACATTTCATTAATTTATTTTAGAATCGAGTCCTTTAAGGTTACTAGGATAATTTTACATCAAAGATGTACTTTAGGGGACATGTTGGTTAGATTAACCAAATTCACATCCTTAGAGTTGAGTTTAGTACATTTATTCTAAATCGAGTCTTAAGGTATTTTTTATTACTTAAATAAATTGAAATTTTTTTTAAGGCAATGTCTCAAAATTAAAATGGTTGTGGAATTTCTCCCAGTATATGAAAGGAGTTCTACGAATTATTTTAATAGTAAGATATTCTTTTTAAAGAGAAAATCAGGATTTTTCAATTTTTGTAAAAATAAAACCTTACATATTCCTCTAGTCCTCCAATAAGGTACGTAAGAGATTTTGATTATTAAAATAAAACTTTTCATATTCTCTGGCTCCCCAATAGGGTATGAAAGATATTTTGACCTTTCAAATTCTACTAGCTCTCCAGTGAGGTACGAATGATATTTTGATTTTCAAAAATATTGAAAACTTGATTTTCTCAAACGGAATAATAAATTCATTTTATGAAAATTTTGATATGTTGGAATTATAATTAAATATCGAACATTGAAACAAATAAAAAACAAAATTTAAATTAACATGTGGTTAATAGGTGCCAATTTTTTAACATCACGAGAAGCTCGATTCTTACTTGTGATCGTAACTGACTCTCAAACCTTTTTATATGATTTTTGGTATAAGCGCTGACTTCAAAGTTGGTTTTGCAGGGATTCATAACCCTCAAAATATGAACTCTGATAAGTGAGCAATCTCACCTAGTCAAAATAGATTAGTGGTGACTACAAGAAGAATAAATGGTCGTTTTGTAATAACTATTTAAGGGTAAGTCAAGTGAGCGATTTATATTAACAACCCGATCTTCAAAAACAAAAAATAATAATTTGGCCTCTAGAAAAAAATAATAATGATATATTTATGAACGAAAGGTACATCCGCCTTTTAAGTCAGGCTAATTAGGATTTGTATCTAAGCCACGTTGTGGACTAGCTTGTCCAAAATTAGGCCTTATTAGTAACTTGTTAATATTTTAACCCAATAGAACCTAGCTATTCTATGCATTAAGCCCATTAGCAAGCCTAACTTGGAGTATTTTACAACTAAACTCTTTTGACTTGATATTATGGCTTTTGGCCTAAACCTTAGATTTACATGTTAGATAATTTATTTGTAACTAAATTTTCTAACCCAAGTAAAACATTTTTACTTCGTGTAAATAATATTAAATAATTAATTAAATAATTATCAAATAATTTTTTAATTTTTCAAATTATTTGGCCTTATTTAATATTATCCCTAAAACCATCTCTACAAATAGACATTATCTTGATAAGACATTCTTATCTTTATTGCTATATTAAGACATCTTTAATTAGATTTCATAAACCTAATTTATATATTAAATTATTCTTAATTGTACTTATTCAATTAAGTCCTCCTCATTATTTTTTTTATTTAATTAAGTTGTACTTAATTAAATCTTGATTTTAATCCAATAGATCATCTTTTTGTGTGTGACCCATTAGGCTTTCATCATAACAACAATAAACATAATTACCCAATTAAGTGTATTTATATTTGCAGACCAAGATTGGCCTTTAGCATAGCCACCCGATATGCAGGAAAAACCAATATAACTAGATAAGAGACCTTTCAGTAACCAACCTCTTAATGTACTTCGGTCCTATCACCAGATATCCCGAAAAGATCATAAGCATGGTGCAATGTCTACTCATGTATCAATCTATATTTGTTCTTGCAACTTATGGTTAACCTTAAGAATTTAGAGAAATAATTTCTCCTAAATCCATCATGCATTGGCCAATGAATTTATCAAGTTAACCAAAGCTAAGAACATATGAGATATGTCTCCAATGTCACTTAGAGTTATGATTCAAAGAATCCTCTCTAAATCACTTATTCACCCACCATATGAATCATGTCATACCCAATGTACCCTACTTCAAGCATCCATCCATTATAGGCTCGTTTTAGATAAATCTAGATATGACACTCCTCATACAAGATAACCTAGTATCATAAGTTTGAGAACTAATATAAATGACTGGCACATGAGAACATATTCCATAGACACTTAAGTGACCTATTTAGTGAACTTATTTCCACAAAATAAGCACCCATAGCTATCCCCAAATATCTTTATACTTTAACTTCTATGAGATTAAAGAGTTGCATGCATCAAATTCATGGAAGCTTAGCATATGCTAGCCCTTGTGCATTGTTAATGCCTTATTTTGACAATGAGATGACTAGGAACATATTTAGAAGCATGGCTTTGATGCATAAGGATCTCATCATCGTAAATCATTACTAACTTTATAAAGCCAGTGTGCTTCATGGCTTTATCCAATTAGTATTTGCATAAGTGTCAATCATGCCACTAACATAAAGGAAAACCTAAAATCTCTAACATAAGTAATTAGTTTGCGATATTAACTATTATATGCCTTATCCAATCTGATTGGCTCTAGAACATATACTAACAAAACTAAGAGATTAATCATATAAGTAATTCATAATTGTATAGGATTAATTCTTCCTATCTTTATATTCTACACTTTGTATCTTTAGATATACATATTCTTTGTGCCAAAACTCTTGTAAACATCTAGCCATTAGAGGTTCTATTCGTTTACACTTTAATCTTTGTATTAAAGAAAAGAACACTACTTAGCCATCAAAAGTAGAGAGGTTGCTATCTTAGCTTTAGAAAGATAGAGAGGGTAGAGATTGCTATCTTAGCCTAGAAAGATAGGGAATGTTAACTTTAAACCTTATCCTTGAAAGGTAGACAATTTAAATTAGTGAATTGGAAAAATTTAAGGCAAGTGAGATTGAGATAAAGGATGGAGGTAATTGAAGCCAAACCTTTTAAAATACTTGTATTTGCTTCTCTTTCACTATCTCTTTAATTCTTTTTCTTATTCATTAACTTGCAGTCTAAAGCTTATTGTTTAAATTTTTTAATTTCATTTATCAAAGTTTTAATTTGTAAAAGGATTTTGTGAAATCAATTTAACCCTATTGATTTCATTCACCACAAAAAGTGCTAACAAGTAGGGTTTTTAATTAAACTTTACTTATTTTAAAATAGGATTTTTAATCAAACTTCTTAGAATTTTTAACTAAATTAGAACTAATATGACTTTTAATTAACTTTTCTTTACTAGAAAAACTGATAGGATATCAATTAGGCTTTTTACCTTAATTAGGGTTAATATGACTTTAATTAGACTTTTGTTGCATATAGGATTTTTAATTGGACTTTGTAATTTGAATAAACCAAAAGTTTTTCTTAATTAGACTTTTTATTAAAACTAGTAGGATTTTTAATTAAACCTTCTTACTTTAATTAAAACTAATAGGATTTTTGTTTACATTAATAGAAAAACTAAGATGATTTTTATTTAGGCATATTACACTAATTAGTTTTAGTATGGTTTTAATCAGACTTCCTTTTTACATATAATTAAACTTTTCATTACTAATAGTAAATTAAACTTATTTATTTTAACCCAAACCAATTGGATTTTTAACTAAACTCATTCCAACTAATATAAATTAATTTTGACTTTTCAACCATGATTCCAATCAAAAAGAATTAGATTTTACTTTTCAACCATAATTCCAACCAGTAGGAATTAGTTTTAACTTTTCCACCATGATTCTACCCAATGGGAATTAATCCCAACTTTTACTCAACCAATGGGAATAGTCTTAATTTTTATATATATTGATGCTAATTTAAGTTAAAGGTAAATGGTGTTTCATGCATGGATTAAGAAATGGATATTTTAGGAATATTGTCATGGGAAACTATAACCACAAGTAAGCTCTTTCTTACCCTAAATTAGAAGAGATTACCCACTAATAATGCCTATTAAAGGGGGCACGTAGTTTGCTTACAAGCAAGAATGCATGGGAAGGCATGAAAAGCCAAAAAACAATTAAGGGCTTTAGGGGGGATCAAAAAATGATCATAGTCCCCTCTATAGAGTGATGCTAAAGCATTTTTAAAGAGGGGTCTTCCTTCGTTTTTTTTTTTTTTTTTTTTGCTTTTAGAAAACTAGCAACACCATTTAAAAAATTAAAAAATAATAAGAGAAAAGAAAATTTGAGTCTTATCTCTTTTTGAATTAGTAAAGGTAGTTCATTTTCTATATTGCTATTTTCTTTCATTCCATTACTTTTTAATTTTACATTACTTCAATTACATGGTTGTGGGGAATTTCATTTTCTTCTCCAAGTATTTTATTTTAATTTTTCAAGTTTCTTAAGTTTTTATTGTTATTTCATTTTTTTTAACTTGATGATCTTAACTTTTAAACTTTTATGATAGTTTGAGCTAAGCTTTTATAAATGTTTTAGGAGCTAAACTCTGAGCTATTTATATCATTTTTTTTTTGTTCCTGCTACTATGTTTAAATTATCTTCTCATTCTTGTTATATTTGTTTTCATATTTTATTTTCATTATTGTTATTTTCATTTTTGTTAAGTATTTAATCTTGATAATCCTAAGTTTCAAACTTAGGTAAAGGTTTGAGCTAAATCTTTTAGAGGCCAAACTTAAGCTAATATGTTATTCTTATTGTTACCATGTTCTTGTCATGTTTATTTACATATCTTGCTCTTGTTATTATTATGTTTAAATCTTGCTCTTTTTATTGTCATGTTTATTTACATACTTTGTTCTTATTGATGTTGTGTTCATGTTAGCTTTTTCTTTTTCTTTTTTCTTTTGTTTTTGTTAACAAAAGATTTTGAGCTTGAAAGTCCTAAACTTCCAAGTTTAGTTGATACTTTAAGCTCAGGTCTTTGACCTTTTAATTGCCAAACTTTGAGCCAATCTTTGGTTTTAAGTTGTTTGTTGTGGATTGACAATGATTAGGATTAACTAATAGTTCATAATGTTAAAAATCTGGATATAATCAATTTCCAAGGTTGGATTAAGGATTTTAGGTTTAGAGTTTTCCATGTTGTTTTCCCATATTTTCATTCAAAAAAACTCAAATTTTTAGAGGTGTTTTGAAGCTTTGCAGAACCTAGCTAAAGGAAGGGTATTTTCGACCAAGCTTGTTTTCCTAGGGGCATTGGGTCATGTTCATCACTTTAGGGTCATTTTCTTTTTTTTTTTTTTGTTAAAACTGAGCCTTTAAGGTTATTTTAGTATTTTGCGTCAAAACTAAACCTTTAGGATTACTTTGGCACTTTTATGCCAAAAATAAGCCTTTAGGGTCATTTAATATTTTTGTGTCAAAACTAAACCGTTAAAGTCATCTTAGAACTTTTATTTAAGCCATTAGGGTCATTTAGTATTTTTTTGTCAAAACTGAACTGTTAAAGTTATCTTAGAACTTTTATTTCAAAACCTAGCCTTTAGGGTCGTTTTAGTATTTCTTGTGTCAAAACCAAGCATTTAGGGTCGTCTTAGCACTTTTATGTCAAAACCAATCATTTATTTTAGTATTTTCATGTCAAAATCGAGAGTTTCTATTTGTTTTAGCACTTTTATTTCAAAATTGAATCTTTATGGTCATTTTAGTATTTATTATGTCAAAATCAAGCTTTTAGGTTCATTTTAGCACTTTATGTCAAAAAATAAGCTTTTAAGGTTCTTTTTGCACTTTTATGTCAAATTCAGGTCTTTAGCATCATTTTTGTACTTTGTTGTCAAAATAGAGTCTTTAGGGTCATTGTAGTATTTTCATATCAAAACCAAGCCTTAGGGTCATTTTTGCATTTTTATGTTAAAAACTAAACTTTTAGGGTTATTTTAGTACAAAACTAAGTCATTAGAGTCATTTTCATACCTTTCTAGTCCAACCCAAAGTTCCCTGAGTGAATTCCAAAATTGTCATGGATGTTCAGATATTTCATGAAAGCAGGAATATATGTGTAGTCAAGATTGATTTTAGAGAAAAATAAATAAAAAAAATTAAGTGTGATTGTCGCATTAGTTACGTCAATTATGTCACATCAATTTTATTGTTGTGCATTTATAAATTTAGGAGCATGCATAGGATCACGATTATGTTTTAATTAAGAACCAAGGCAATATTTTCAAATTAATATAATCTATGGGTTTCTTTTAGGCTACTAGAAGGAATCCAAGCGATTATCATTAATAATGAAATACCCTCATTAAAGTAATTGAATTGAAATTTTCAAAAAATACAACAAATAAAACTTTTATGCTTTAATGGGTTTACCTATGAAATACAAAAAAAAAAATTCTCAATATTGAAATGTAATTCATTAAAAAGAAAAAACCAATCATTTAATAAAAAAGGACAGGAATTATTGTAAATACCAATAAATTAAAACCTATCTTAGATGAGATCTAGAATAACACCTGATTGATAGGTAACAAATTATATGGGCATTGTGGGGTGCTAATCTTTTACCATGTATAACCAACTCCCGAACCCAAACCTACTCTATTTATAAGCAAACTTGGAAACTCAATTTTGAAGGTTTAGAAACCATGAATTCCAATAGGTGACTATTTACACCTAGCCCAAAAGAATTGGTAATGACTCTTTCGCACTGTCATTTTGCAATGCCTAGTAAACCCCAAAATTAATACTTAAGTTCGATATGGTTGGGATTTGCATCTCAAACATGTTGCAACAATATCCTTAAGAGTTACAAAAAGACAAATTGAAAACAATGAGAATGATTCAAATGAATTAATGTAGCATTGCCATTAAAATTAACATGAGTACATCAGATCATTAGAAGAAAAGATACATGGCTTTACTACTCATTTTATTGATAGCTCTTGGACTCTACACAAACAGGTTATAAGGTTCTTATGTTATTAAGTTAGTTAAAATTTGTTATACATTCTGGAATTATTTAAGTTATTTAAATAGTTTGGTATTTCTATTTAATTAAATTATTACTTATTGCATATTTAGGTAATGTTATGGCTAGCTCCAAACACAAAATAAGTTATTGCAAATGAGTTGATAAAAGTCATTTAGATTGAAATCTTGATATGATTATCAACAATTACTTTGAATGATTGTCCAATCAATGATGGAGCTTTTAATCAATTTGTTTATGTACTAAGTCCAAACTCATTAATATTTGAGAACAATTTTTTTATATGCATTATTGTGTGTAAATTTTGAACTTGATTATGAAAGATGGGTTGATTATTATTCAAAACGAGTATCCTTAGAAATCATGAAAGTATTCACTTTGAAACAAATATTTCTAAAAGAATAGAAAAGTTTGATGTAAAACTAATTGAACCTCTACTAAAGTGATGCTTGCAAACATCAAAGATGTAGATCAAGTAAAGCAAAGTGAAGTACAATGACGATGAAGTAAATGATAAGAACAAAGGTACAAAAATTAGATGATAATAGTTCCCGACAAACATATCAAAATTGATTTATTGTCATCAAGTGAAGCAACGTGAAGTGCAATGATGATGAAGCAATTGATGAGAAAAGGATACGCAGATTAGATGATAGTAATATCTGACAAACAAATCGAAATTGATTTATTGCCAAAAATTGAAATGAAATTATCATCCAAAAAACATTAAGAATATTAAGAATGGTTATTTATAGGCATAAAAAGTTTGTAACTTTTGTAAATATTGAAAGACATAAATGTAACTAGAAAAAGTAATAAAAGATAATTAATACAATACAAATAAAAAATAAATTAAAAAAATTAAAACATGTTTAATTAAATTAAAGTATAATATTAATTCATAAATAGAAAATATTAACACCTTAATTAGCTTCCTGTAAAATAGTAAGATTACCTCTTTTTACTCTAAGAAAGTGAGAAAATATAATACAATTAAAAAGTGAGAACATGATGAAAAGCAAAGAATAATGTAAAAAAATAAACAAATCTGTTGATCAAAATATGATCGAAATGACAATTTGTTGGTGAATGATAATTCTAGTGAAGAGTAGCAAGCATTGCCAAAAGTATTGTAAATAATGTAGAAAAAAAATCTAATTATTAATTATTGAAATGAATTGCTACAAAAAAAAATTAAAGAATTGAAATATATATACATATACATGCACAAAGAGAGAGATTGCAACCTCCAAAAAATTAAGAGACACCAAAATACAACTGTAAAAAAAATAAAAAAGAATTGATATAAATAAAAACAACATAACTGACCATTTAATTAAAATATAATAACAATTAAAACTAATTAATTAGTGATAATTTAATTACCTTCTTTTTTAAAATACCAAGATAACCCCTATTAACTCAAAAAGGATGTGTGAGCAAAGGTTTTGTAAATAATGTAGGAAAAAAAAATCTAATTTTCAATTATTGAAATGAATTACGATAAAAAAATTTAAAGAATTGAAATATATATATATATATATGTATATAAATAATACATTCACATAGAGAGAGATTGTAACCTCCAAAAAATTAAGAGACACCAAAATATAACTATAAAAAAATAAAAGACGATTATAAGTAAAAATAACTTAACCGACCACGAAAGAAATATTTAAATCATAATTAATTAAAATATAATAACATAATTAAAAATTATAGATAATTTAATTAACTTCTTTTGTAAAATACCAAAATTATCCCTATTAACTCAAAAAGGAGTGGAAAATATAATATAGAATATAGAGATAAATATAGATACAGACTTACTGTCAAATAATTGAAATACTAATTAAAAAAGAGGAAAAAAATAAAGTTTCAACAAAAGGCGTAGAAGGCAAGAGAAATGAGGAAAAAAAAATCTATTACTTTCTCTTGGTTTGCTCTTTGATTTAGTATTGGAGTGAAATGACACATGGTTGAATAAACATTTTCTAAAATTAAGAACATCAAAATCATATAAAGGCATGTTTAGAACATAAAAATATTTTTAAAAT
>JBBYHL010355359.1:0-22341 GCA_038381835.1 Adansonia madagascariensis
GAAGTGTTAATGGCTTTCGCCCAAAAATACCTTGGTAAATTATTTTCATAAAGCATGGTTCTAGCCATTTCTTCCAATGTTCTATTTTTCCTTTCAACAATTCCATTTTGTTGAGGAGTTCCAGGAGCCAAGAAATTATGGCTAATGCCATTTTCATTACAAAATTTGTCAAAACTAAGATTTTCAAATTCTTTTCCATGATCACTTCTTACACTTGAAATAGAATAACCTTTTTCGTTTTGGATAATTTTGCAAAAGTAATGAATTTTTTAAGGCTTCATCTTTAAAGCTTAAGAAGAGAACACAAGCAAACCTAGAGTAATCATCTACAATAATAAATCTATATTATTTACCTCCTAAGCTTAATGTCCTAGTAGGATGAAAGAGATCAATATGAATAAGTTGTAATATGCTAGTAGTTGAAACAATATTAATCGGTTTGAATGAAGCTCTCTTATGTTTCCCTTGAACACATGTATCACATATTGTATCATTATCAATTTCATTTTTGGCAATCCAACAATAAGGTCTTTTCTAGATAATTTGGAAATTTCATTCATACTAGCATGTCTTAATCTTCTATGCCACAACCAAGACAATTCATCATTATTAGCAACAAAGCAGACATTTTGAGAAGACAAGTCATCTAGATGCACAACATAGACATTTTCTTCTCCATGTCCTATAAAAACAATTTTATTTGACTTAACATCAACAACTTGACAATTCATTCACTTAAAAATAACATTCATGCCTTTATCACACAATTGACTAATACTAAGGAGATTATGTTTGAGACTTTTAATAGATAGAAACATTTTTAATGTTGGTTAAAGAATTGTTACCTATTGTTCCAATACCTTTAATTTGTCCTTTTAAGTTATCACCAAAAGTAACACTTCCTCCATTCTTAGGTCATAGTTCCATGAATTGATTTTTGTCATCGGTCATGTGTCTTGAGCATCCACTATCAAGGTACCAAGAATTCTCTCTTGTTGAATTTGCCTTGAAGTAATGCTCATCTTTTTACAACCACAAAGTCATGTTTTCTTTTTAGGTACTCAAATTTTCTTGGGTCCTCAAGTATTAGTGTTCATAATTCTTGTGCCTTTTAGAATCCATTTTATTTTTGTAGCCTCATCTTGAGATGTGTTAACACCCTTAGGGACCCATACCCTCATAATAAGCTTGCCTCTATAAGTAATAATCTTTAAAGAACAAGAGTGAAATGTATGACCAAGTTTATGGCAATGAGTACATATGCTAGATGCATCAAATGATTTCTTTTGTGTCACAAAGAAATTCTTGAAGTGAGTTTCGTTTTCAATTCTATTATAGCCCAAGCCATTTTTATCAAAAAATGCTTTTGTGTTTCTATCATATTATTCATTCTATTGTACCATATAAAACCTTGTGAATGAGTTATGCAAGTTTGTGTTTTTCTTGGTTAGATCATCAACATTAACTTGTAACTTATCTATTTTCTTCTTAAGATCATTATTTGTCATGCTTAATGTTTTATTTTCTTCCTCAAGTTTAGAAATCATTTTCTTATATTTTAAATTCATGGTTTTGAATTCTAATGCTAACTCGTCAAATGCACATGTAATTCATCAAATGAGTAAGGATTAGCATTAAAAGATACCTTGGGCTCATTATGAGCCATGAGGCATAGGTTGGCCACTTCTTCATCATCATTATCGGATGTGTCACTATCACTCATTGTGGCCACCATAGCCTTCTTCTTTTGCTTCTTTGAGTTTAGCTTCTTCGATATTGGACATTTAAATTTAACGTGTATCAATTTCTTACACTCATAGCAAATGATTTATTCTTTTTATTTCTTGCTTGAATCTTCCTCCATCATTTCTCTTCTAGGAGGTCTTCTTACTTTGTTCATTCTCATGAACTTGTTGAATCTTTTTGCAAACATGGCCATTTTTTTATCTTCCTCAACCTCTTCCTTATCATCATCATCACTAAGAGTGGTTGTTTTAAAGGCAACGCATGCCTTCTTTGTTAGCTCTTGACCGTGCTTGATTTTCATCTTATAGGTTAGAAGAGAACCTATAAGTTCATCCAAGAAGAGTGTGTTGGGATCCTTGGATTTCTCAATTGCTGTTACTTTTGCTTCCCAAGACTTGGAAAGACTATTGAGTACCTTCTTCACCATCTTTTTATTTGGATAGGTATTTCCAAGTGCCTTCAGCCCATTGATAATATCCATGAACCTATCCGGCATTTCTTTGATAGTCTCATCTACCTTTATCTTGAATAATTTATAGTCAAGTGTAAGCATACTTATTTTGGATTCCTTGACTCGATTTATTCCTTCATGTATGGTTGCTAACTTGTTCTACACTTGCTTGGCATTGTCACATAGTGGGACTCTTATTCTACTCACCTGGACCAAGAGCACAAAAAGTGTGTGCATGGCCTTGGCATTTAATTGTGCCATTTTGGTATCTTGTTTATCCCATTTGTCTTCTTCTTTTACCACAATACAATCTCAAACTTTTTTCTTAGGGATGAGTGGTCCATTGACAAGGATCTTCCATACTTTATAGTCATTAGCTTAGATAAAAAGCCTTATCCTTGTCTTCTAACACGAGCAGTTTTCACCATTAAAGAGTGGAGGTCTTATGATGGAATGGTCTTCAAGTCCCATAGCATTTGCATTTGTCTCAAATGCCATGAGATAAACTTCATCTTGGCTTTTTAACTCTTGTGAGCTTCTTGAAGCTTTAAGCATTATGTTTGCATTCTCTATTTTTTTTAAGCTATTAAGGATATTTTCTCAAGGTTGTGAAACCTACAATAGAGACCAAAGCTCTGATGCCAATTGTTAGCTCAAAGAAAAGATTAAACTAGGAGGGGGTCAATTGCTTCTACATGAACTTGACAAATTTGAAATAAATTGAAAACAAAAAAGAATTGAGGATAAGAAAAATAAATAATCAATATATTAAGGTTCAATCCTTGAACTCGCACCTACGTCCTCTCTTCTTGGTACTTTCTTACCAAGGTGATTCCCATAATTCACTAATGAAATTGTTTACCTTTAAGGCTAAGGTATAACCTTACACTTCTATCTTTTAAGGCTTATATAGAACCTTTCAATCCTTTTGAGAATTTTACCCCAAATTCTCAAGTGTTTTCACTCACTTTCACATAACCCTTTTTGTGATATGAATAAAGTATTTGTAAACAAATTGAACGTTTAGTACGTGGATGTTTGCTAGAATTTAAGTAACAAAGTGAATGAGATACAAATAAACTTGAAAGAGTATAAATTTGATGCAAGAAAAATGAAGAATTTGAAGACTTTAAGCTTTTGTTGTTCAATGCTTGATTGATCTTTGTATCTCTTACTTTTTCAGCTGTTGGGAACCTCTATTTATAGCTTAAAATTGATTTATAGATGTTGGGCATTAAATGAGGTGGTTGGAGAGCCACTGTAGCCTTCATAAATGCTTGTTTCTATTCAGACCCGCGCTATTGTATCAATACAATACCAATGGTATCGATACAAGAAATAAAAAAGTGACTATTGCAGCCTGTTGTATCGATACAAAAGGTTGAGTATCAATACCTACCAAGTTGTACCAATATAGACACATCTGTAATGATACTTTTAAGGGTTTTAGCCAAACCTTGGCTACTGCCAAGCAATGTATCAATACACATAGGGTGAGTATCAATACTCACTGCAGTGTATCAATACATGCTGATAAGTATTTATACCAATAAGGGTTTTAAGCATAGTATCGATATATTTATGCATTAAGTTGATACATGCCTTTAAAATCTTTTGTAAAATCATTTTTCTTATCTTGGTGTTGACTCAAATATATCTAAAAAATATTCTAAGTATAAATATACATTTTGGAACATGTATTTTTGAGAAAATACAAACTTAGTACTTTTTCAAAATATTTTTCAATGTTAACACAAATACTAAATTGGAAATAATTGAATACAAATTAATTTAGCTTAAGTTGTTTGTTATATCAAAACCAAAATTAGTTCAAAGCTAACAAGGTAATCGGAAGATACTTATAAATAAATTAAAAATCTAGGTTAACAACTCATTACTATTATTTAATTTAAGAGAATAACGTTTTATTCAAATTAAGTGTTGCAAGAAATTGTAACCCTAGGTTTTCTTCATTATTATTCACTTTATCATTATTTTCTTTTATCTAGCTTTAGTTTATAATTTTAATCATTTGTTTGAAAAAGATTAAGTTATTTTAATTTTCGTATTTAACAAATTTAGTATAATTCCTCATGTTACTTTTTGCAATACATGCATTTGCATGCTGAAAACCGACAACAAGTTTTTGGCACTATTACTGAGGAATTGTTTTACTATTGTTGTTAATATTATTACCAACTAATCCAGCCTTAGTTCAAAATTTTTTTTCTTATTTATTTATTTATTTATTTATTTATTTTTATTTTTCTATTTTTAGGTGGCTTGAATAGATGGCATCCTATGATTATCAATTTTCATTTGAAGGAATATATGAAAGAAAGCAACCAATGCTTTATCTGCATATGTGGTAGCACTTTTTTAAAACCTTGACACTTTAAATGCACGTCCTATCTAAAGCTTGCTCATAAATAGTGAATTATGTAAATGAGGACATATTGGCAATTGTTGCCCAATTTATCCTGAATCCGTTCAATATATTGGAAACTATAATATATAGCAGAACAATTTTTATTCCAACAACTATCATCTAGATTAGGATGGTCACTCAAATTTTGGAACAAAATTCATGAGCCTTCATATTTGTCTATGCCAAACTTTCATTTTGATTTTTCACCATAAGCTCAAGAAAAAAAGCCATTAGTAAAAGATATGTTTATGCAATTTATGAAAAGCCAGTCTACTATCAATTAGAATTTACTCAATCTAGCAGCATCTTTTAGAAAATTTGAGACATAAAAGGGATAACTTATTGATACCATTGCAACTACCTTCAGAAGACTTTACCATGTGACATTAAGACAAATCTTATGAATGGTAAAGAAATAAAAGGGGATGGTAAAGAGTTAGAATTAGCAAATAAATCATTTAAAGAAGAAATTATGGGTGATAAAGATAATGAAAAAGTTCAAAAAAAGAAAACATAGTCCAACCTACCATTATCATTTCCTAACAAATCTGATAAGTATTATGCGATCAAAGTGGTGGAAAGTGCATCTAATGAGATGATTGATCCACTTAAGGCATCTTTGATTTCTACTTATGAGGGAGATGACATTGACTCTATTGGGTGTTCAAATTGTTGGATGTTATATCATGTTCCATTAAATCTACTCCTTAATTCGAACAATTCAAATTTTTAGCTGGTGCAATGTCATCTTTAAAGCCTCATTTCATAATATCACACCCATTGGAGTGCAAACCCATTCCTATACATTTAAGTGACTATAAAAGTGCATTGGGATGGTCCACATCATACATAAAATGGCTTAAGAAATTCAAAGTGAATAGGAAATGTTTTAACTATTAGTTGGTTGGCAAATTTAATTGTCAAAAATCCTATAGCAACCTAAATGCGTGTATCATGACTGGTAAGGCACACTCCTGTATACAAAGGAAAATCAGGCTTTGAGTCTATGCAAGCACATTCTTAATAAGGGCCAACATAGATCCCTAAACAGGATTAAATTCAGACCTTAAATGGATGAGGATACCTGAGTAAAGACAAAAAGAATCCTTGCAGTAGTTTAGCCTACCCAAAATAACATTGAAGATAATTAAGCCAATGATTATAAATTAAGTGTTTTTAAGGAGGTAACCTAAGTTTTTCAATTATATTTTTATTTTTCTTTTCTTTTTACATTTTAATTTTTGTTAGGATTATTTTTGTTCATTGTCTTTTATTTTCTTTTCTTTTACAACGTCTATCAACTTTGACAAGTATGATGAGCTCAAAAAGGAATATTAGGGCTTTTCTTAAATATCCTTCATAGAAAGAAGAGTTTTCTTGTTCTTTCTCTTTTATTTATGAACATTGAGGACAACGTTTATTTTAAATTTGGGGGTGAGGTCTTTATTTTATTGATGTTGAATTAGTCTAGGTATAATTTTTTTTTTTTGCATAATTTTTAAAAATTTTTAAAGGTGTTCTTTATGATTATAGTTTATGAGTATATTATGTTTAAGTGTCTAGGTTGTTTAAAGCTTGAGATGTTTTGAACTTATTTATGATGAAACCCTAATTCAATGATGATTATTTGGCTATTGGTTTATCTTGACAATTGGAAAAATATAAGCATTATTTGAGCTTGTGTTATATTTTTTATAAGTCTCATGTTAGGATGTGATTTCCAAAATTTAGGGCACTTGATCTTTGAGTTCGATTAGCATTCCTTATTTAAAATTGATTTTTGTTGATAAGAATTGCAATTCTGTCTAAAAGCCAAGGTTGTTTTATTTCTCTTAAGGCAAAACTATTTAGGCTATCTTTGGATCATTTGATCCTTCCTAGCTTACCTATATGTTAATATCCTTAGCATACCCCCTTTGGGCCTTATTGATATAGATCATTTCTTTTAATTACCACATTGTTTAGCTTAGCCTAGTAAGAAAACCATGATCAACCTTCACTACATCGGCATGTGCATAAAATTGTTCTAAGATTTATTTAAACCATGTTTAAAATCGGCTTTATTGGTGATGTGTAAATAAATAAAGAGGTAAAAAAAGAAAAATGCATGAAAAGTTGTATGTGCACCAAAGTGTTTTGAATGGCTATTCAAATATCTAGAGCAATGAAAAGTGTCTATAGGTGAATTAAACCAAAATGTATCATTAACCATACCTTTACCATAGCTTTTCATTACAAGTTTAATAAAGTCCTACATGATCTTTGATGAAATGTTAGTCTACATTAGTGTATAGATGTCACAACATGGCCCGAATACTAATCCTGACTAGCCTAACTTAAAAAAGCAGGTGTACCCTACATTCCTATATAAATCCATATCTCATTGATCTTTTATTTTTAGGGGCCATATCATTATTATTTCTTTCCTTATTATTTTTTTGTCTGAGAATTGAGTTGTCGAGATGAATTGCTCACTCGACTAAACCTTAGATAGTCTTACGAAAGAACCATTTACTTTGGAATAACCACCAATCTATTTTGGCTAAGTGAGATTGATCACTTATTAGAATTCGCATTTCGAGGGTTATAAAACCCTAGAAAACTAACTACAAGATCTGTGCTCATACCAAAGATCATATCAAAGAGTCCAGGAATTGGTTACAATCACAAATAAAGATTAACCCCTCTAATGATGTTTGGTAATCAGTACCTATTAGCCATGTCTTAATTTAAATTCTGAGTTTTATTTGGCCTAAAATTTGATATTCAATTATAATATCCATATTTCAAAACTTTACAATTCTTAAATTTATTTTTTTAGGAGAAAATTGGGCTTTTAATATTTGTGAAAATCAAAATATCTTTCACACCCTTCTGGAGAACTAGAAGAACCCTAAAGGTTTTATCATTTTCTTTTGTGGAATATGAAAAGTTTTAAGAAATCAAAATATTTTTTGTATCCCACTAGAGAGTTAAAGGAATTTTTTGAAATTCGAAAAATATCCCAATTTTTATCTTCAAAAGAATGTCTCATTATTAAAATAATCTGTAGAACTTCTCTCATATGCTGGGAGAAATTCTATGTACTGTTTTAACATCGAAGACATGGCCTTAATAAAAAATAAAAAAATTTTAATTTTATTTAAAATAATGAAAATTTGTCCTATGCTTGGTTTCAACCCTGCGTACGAAACTAGACTTAAAAGGCCTAAACATGGTTGATAAGACCAAATGACCCCTAAAGTATCTTCAAAACAAAGGCATCTCGATAACTTTAAAGGATTAAGATCTAAGGCAATTTACTAAAATGTCTCTAAAGTATACCTTTAGCATGAAAGTATGCCAGAAACTTAAAGGACTGGATATCATATATGAACGAACCTATTCCTACTGTGCACTTTTAACTTAGAAGTATCTTGGTGACCACATAGGACTTGATTGTAACATAAATTACTAAAATATCCCTAAGGTTTACCTTTGACATAGAATTATCTCGGTTATCCTAAAAGACTAAAAAATGATCATAGAAGGGTAAACCAACCCTAAATACACACCTTTGGCAAAAAGCATCTTGGTGACTATATTGGACTCGATTTTAGGTGAAATTAGTAAAATACCCTTGGGGATTACTTTCGTCCAGAAAACAACCTGGTGACCTTAAAGGACTAAAAAATGGTAAAAAATGACATACCTTAAATAGGAAATTTGGATATTAAGATCAACTAAAATGCAAAAATTATAGTTAAGCCTCTAAACTTTTCAAAATTACCCTTCATATCCTATAGGAGAACCAAAAAAGGTCTTGATATTTTTTAGACCCCACCAAAGAAGCAGAGGAATGCTAGGAATGTTCCTAAAATGTCTAAAATATCCTAAATAGATGGTTTTACATGAGAAAAGAACATTTTAACCCTAAAATGCAAGGTGTTACTAAATAGTCCCTAAACTTTTCTAACTTTGCATAATAGTCCCTATATAATACAAAATACAAAATCAAATATCAAAAATATCCAAATTAATACAAAAATCATACCAAAATTCACAATGATCAGCCAAGCATTTTTAGTCTCATGACAATTTTTTTCAAGTTTTGCAAACAAGTCTTTAAACTTTTTAAAATTACAAAAAGGCTCTAAAAAGATTAAAAATATATAAATCACATCTAAACATGCTAAATACACATAAAAGATACCCTTAAAGGTCTACAAAGCACTCGGCCAAGCATAAAAATTCTTAAAACAATGTTTTTTGAATTTATAATTTAATCTCTAAACTTTCCATATTTACAAATTAACCATAAAAAGGTTAAAAATTCATAAATAAGCCCTCACATAGTTCGAAAAACTTGGAAGAGAACTTTTTAAGACCTAAAGAAAATTGGAAAAATTATTTTAAGACCATACAACTTCTAAGCTTGACAAAATAGTCCAAAATATCATGAAATTAAACATAAAATTCACTTAACAATCATCATCAAATTCGACTAACATCAATAAACAAAGGAGAATATTTTTACAACATGATTTCATGGTTATTAGCATAGATCCTAATATCGACCCAGCTGACATCATCATCATCATCGTCATGCATAAAAATCATGAAATATAAACATATAATCAAACTTTAACAACAAACAATCATGAAGATGCCAAAGTAAAATGGCACAAAATCACATATATAATATCATAGCATTATTCCACCACCAAACATGTATTTTTGTGATAAAAGTTAAATTATTACTAATAAACATCAAATATAAGAAATAAATTAAGATGGATCTTTCAACATGGAACAAAATCCATGAGCTCAAGCATGATTTTGACTCACTTAGAGGAATAAAAATGAATAAAACAAACAAGATGAACAAAAATAAGAAAGAAATTACCATGAAAGCTTAAAATTTTCAAAAAAAAAAAAAAAGGCTTGAAAGTACTTAGCACAATAGCCCTTTTCCTTTTTTTTCTTTTTTTGTATAAAAGTCGTTAGCCATTAAATTGACATCCTCCCCCTATTTATAAGGGGAAGGTTCAACCAAAGGATCCAAAAAATCTGCTTGGCTGAAAATCTTATTACTTTTTTATTATTATTTATTTATTATTTTTTAATGGATATTAGCGAATTAAGATAATGACTCATTAAATTAATATGGACCGCTTGCTTAGTCATCATGAATGACTCATCATTTTAATGATTATAAAGATAAGATCATCTAATGGGATAGTTAAAACCAAACTAAATAGGTTAGGGAAAAATAAAAATCTAATTAGATTAGTTTTCATGAAAATACTTTAAAAAGTCCGAAATTTAAATACAACAAAAATTAAAATTAAAATTAATAATCAAAAACAAAATTTTGGAAATGAAATAATAAAAACAATTTGATTAGAAATCTAAAACTTATAAAATTTTATGAGAAAAATCCTTATAGAGGAAAATTGATATATATATATATATATATAAATAATTCAAAACTCATAAAATAACTTAGAGTTTTAAAAACTGATTTCTGTGAATTTAGTAAAAATATTTAATGAATTTTAAAAATTTTAAACTTAAAAAAATCTCACCTAAATATTTTATAGAGTAGAAAACCCAGTATATTAAAAACGAGAAATATTTCAAAATTAATTATAATTTTGAAAAGAATGAGCTAAATTTAATACTTTACTTAAGATATTACTTTATAAAAATAATAAGGAAAAAAACTTGAATTTTAAAACAAATTTCACTAAAATGTTTCACGAGTATAACACTCATAGTGTAATGAAAAATTCAAATTTAATTCACAAAATTAATAATTTTGACACCTCATGATATAAAATTCCAATACATATTTTTTCTTGAATATTTTTTATTTTTTGGAGTATATATTAACATATATACTGCTCAAGTATTGGTAAGAACATATAATGACCAAGTTATCAAATTTTATAGAAAATCTAAAAAATTCCTAAAAATAAAAATTTTGACTATAATATTGTTCATAGAAGTGGTTTTTCAAAATTTGTCAAGAAAATATTTAGGAACCAATTTTTCTTTTAAATATTCATCTTTTTTATCAGAGATTAGTCCTTAAAATGGCATTTTTTTATCACATACACGTATGACCATTTAGGTATGACTGAACAAGTTACAAAAATGCCAATTCCATTGGCAGAAGTCAACCTCTACCTGGCTGACCACTAAGTTCTCATTCTCAAATAATTAGGACTATTAGAAACAGGGCCTGAACAAAATTAGGTGTCCACAGCTACTCCTCTTTGGCTGTTGCTAGGCATTAGGAACAAGGCAAAGACTAAATGATACAATTTTGTCTAGGTTGTGATAAGCTTTTCTAAAAGAAAACTAAACTCCTTATACATATATACACATATATGTTGACTGTATTGGTTTTCCACCAAGTGAAGAGAACCTAAAAGGGTACTTCATAATTCTTTTGCTTAATTAGATAAGGTTAATTTAAAGCCTTCTTTAAATACCTTTCATAAGATCGAATGAAAAGGCTATCTTACTCCTAAAACTCTACTTATCCTTCATAAAATTAAACAAACTTGACTTAAATCTTACATCATCTACCCTTCATGGGATCGAATGAAATGGATATCTTACTCAAAAACTCCATTTATCCTTCACGAAATCAAATGAAGATGACTTAAATCCTATTTCACTTACCTTTCATGGGATCGATTGGAGAAGATATCTTACTCAAAAACTCTACCTATTCTTCATGGAATCGAATGAAGTTAACTTCAATCCTACTTTACCTACCCTTTATAGGATCAAATGATGAGGACATCTTACTTAAAAACTCTGCCTAGCATTCATCGAACTAAACAAAGTTGACTTAAATCCTACTTTACCTACCTTTCATAGGATCGAATGAAGAGGATAACAGATTCAAAAACTCTGTCTATCCTTCATAGAATCAAAAAAAGTTAACTTAAATCCTATTTCACCTACCTTTCACTGGATTGAGTGAAGAGGACATCTTACTCAAAAACTCTGCCTATCCTTCATGAAATTGAATGAAGTTGACTTAAATCCTATTTCAACTACCTTTCATAGGATCAAATAAAGAGGATATCAAATTCAAAAACTTCACCTATCCTTTATGAATTGAATGAAGTTGACTTAAATCCTACTTCACCTACCTTTTATGGAATCGAATGAAGAAGACATTTTACTCAAAAACTCTGCCTATCCTTCATGACATTAAACGAAGTTGAATTAAATCCTACTTCACCTACCTTTTATAGGATCAAATGAAGAAGATACCAAATTCAAAAACTTTGCCTATCCTTTATGGAATCGCATGAAGTTGACTTAAACCCTAATTTACTTATCCTACACGAGATCAAATAAAGAGGACATATTTCTCAAAAACTCTACCATCTTTCATAAATTTAAAAAAATTGACTTAAATCCTGCTTCATGTACTTTTTCATAGGATTGAATGAAGAAAATATCAAATTCAAATATCATGAGGATCGATCTTCTCATATGTTGGTAGGGCCTCATTAATCTGTGCCTTATTAATGTCAAGTTCTTTTTTTTTAGATAAGTTATTGTTGAAAGAGTGATTTGATGAAGGGTGATCATAAGTTTGTCTTATGAAACTTTTTTCTGGTCTTTACTTTAGAAACTTAAAACTTAATCATTTTGCCTAAAAAAACCAAATATCGAATTAGTATTTATGAATTCAAAGATATAATTTATTGCAACTGGATAAAAGTCAATATTTGGTTGCTCGTAACGCATTTATGTGATTCCAAAAAAAATCATAAGAAATATCAAAATTTATCAAAATTCTAGGACTTATAGAATGAGATCACCTTCTCATTCTAAAGAAAATCTATGTGATTAAAATCTATAGAAATTTCAGATTGACTTCAACTATGAATTTTTCAACATCAAAGATAATATATATGTTATCTTTATCTTTTGTTGCTAAGGATTTCCTATGATTAATCATTACTATTCGAGATATCTTTGATTAAAATGAGGAAATGAATTTAATGGCTTAAATAGGGTGGCACTACTAAAATTTGTCTTGAAGAAATTGATACAACAAAGTTGAGGTTCATCAAGACCAAGTTCAGGTGAATGTTCCTTTTATGGGAACTCCCTGAAAGGTAAACAATCAAATTATAACATCCTTGTAATCTTCAAACACAATAGCCCAATAGATATTTAACTAATACTAGTAAACATTAAGTCTCAATGGGTTAATTTAGAAGGCCTTTGAGAAGTATCAATTTGTAAAGTAGAGCATGAAGATTTAGAAAGGTTTTTTTGAAAGTAATGTTTGGGTATTTGACTTAATTTTATGCTGATGTCATGATCCAAGGCCATAAAATGAAGTTCAATAGGGCTTGAAGAAAATCATGATTCTGCATAAATGTTTGTTTGACAAGTCAAATTGGTATATTAGTACCATTTAGGAGCTGAAGAAAAAGAAATGATTAGGAATATATGGTTTCTAAAGTTTTTCATCAACAGCTGAAACAACCTGATAAAACTCATGATTGTCTAATGATTAAAGAATTAGGTCACTTCATGATCCGCTCTAATCTGAGAACCCCTATAACAATTACTTCTAATCCAACCTTACTAGTTTAGGAATATTTTTAAAGCTTTTAAAGTTTGTCCTAGACTATCCTTTTCAGATTTTTACCTTAGAACTTTATTTTTTTTAATTTTTTTCTTCTTTTTTATTTTCTTTTTGATCAATTGGCTAATCATATTTTTGAGGACTCAAATAGCATTCAAAAAGATGAATCTTTAAAAAGTTTTTCTAGGAATGACTTGACAACTCAAATAACTGTGTTTAATCAAATTAGACTTTATAGGTTCAGAACGTAGGCTATGGTTCAGGGTCTCAAAATAAAGGATAAATAGGCCTAAATCATGTATTTGAGGCTAATTGAATTAAAGATCACTTCTCTTCAAAAGAACTTGCTTTTGCATGTCTTCCTAGATAAAACATATTCCCCTTTCTTTATTTCTTTCTACTTCCACATTTTTTTATCTCTCTATATTTCTTTTTCTTTATTCTTCGCTTTAGAGGAACTTAAAATTTAGACTTTTTTATAACTATTATTCACTTTGAAGAAACTTGGCTATTAGAACTTTCTTTAGTCTTTTCTTTCATGGAATTTGAAATATGAACTTTGATTAGTCTTCAACTTTACTTCATGACAATTGATCTGTTGTTCTTGTGACTTTAAACTTGACTTGCCCCTTCTGGTTTTAAAGCTTTACTTTACTTTCCCCCATATGAAATGTGATCCTTGTTAGGGTTTAAAAAAATCATCAAGATCAAAAGGACTACAATGGGAATTTTCTTATGTTTGCAAAAAGATAGATAAAAATGGCCATTTGTCATCTCAAATAAAGCCATTGGAACTAACAAACATTTCGCTAGGAAAAAAGATGGAATTCTTTCTAAAATATTTTGAGTATTTCAATAATATAATATTGCAATTAATTTTTTCTTTTTCTTTTTTTCTTTCTTTATCTTCATCTTCTTCTTTTTTTTTCTTTTCTTTTCTTTTTTAACATTTAGGCTTAAGAAATGCCCTTCGAAATTATTAACTTTATAGCCATCAATGAATCTGGGTTATGGTCAGGCTTTTTCATAAAATATCAAATTGGTATGGCAGAACTTTGAATTTCACATCTTATTTATTAGATATTGAATTGAGAACAATTTTATCTCAAGGAAAAGGTATTTTTGGCTTAAGTTTGTTGTTCTAGTAAAAGATTATTCAAATAAGAGAGATCTTGAAACTACTATCATTTTTTTTGCCATGTGTTGAACTATGGCACCTGAATTGCTTAGGAGTATAACTTAACTGTTAGATCCTCAGAAAATCACAAAACAAATGTTTGAAAGGTCTATGGTTATGAAAGGTCTATAGCTGGATGTTTAGGGCACTCATATATTTGGAAGTGAAAGACCTTTCTATTAGTGATTGTTTATCAAAGAAATTTTCAAAATGTTCTCATTATCCTAGATATTAGAAGTTGCTATTGACAAAATTCATGGTCCATGACAATGTGCACAATATTCATAAATCAAAATATATTTCTAAATTCATAATTTCTAAAAAGAAATATAAAAAATTAAAAAGTTAAAATAGAAACTGCCCCTAATAGGCATACTAACATAAGGTGGATGATGCTTAGATCAATCATACTTGATAAGCACCTACCAACTCATCAAATTTTGCTGGATGAACATCATTGCAGGCTTGTATTTTGCTTTTCCTTTTAGGGTTTTGCCTATTCTTTTATTAGGGATAAGTTTTAACCTCTACTAGAAACTTTTAAAAATTTGAAAACTGTTTAAAATACTTCAGATTTCACCATCAAAGACTTTGAAAACACTTCTACAATGCTTTGAACATCACTACGAAAGGCTTAAAAACTTTTTTGAATGCTTTGAATATCATCATCAAAGCTTTGTCTTTGAATATCACCATTAGAGAATTAAAAACTCTTTTAAATGCTTCAAATATCACTATTGAAGACTTTGTGCATGCTTTGAATATCGCTATCTAATAGGCATCAAATATCACCATTAAAGACTTGTGGGTGCTTCAAATATCACCATAAAAAAACTTAAATGCTTTAGATATCACCATCGAAGACTTGCGGATCCTTTGAATATCACCATCGAAGACTTATGGATGTTTCAAATATCACCATTAAAGACTTGTAAATGCTTCAACTATCACCATTGAAGACTTGTGGATGCTTCGAATATCACTATTGAAGACTTATGGATGCTTTGAATATCACCATCTAACACCAAAGATTTGCTTTTAAACATGCTTCAGATTTCACAACTAAGGACAAACTCTTTTAAAATGCTTTAGATTTCACCACTAAATACAAATTTTTCAAATGCTTCAAATTTCACTACTTAATACTTCAGAAATATGTAATTTTTCTATCATTGATGCAAATATAATGATTGCAAAAATGATGACATTGATCATAAAAATCATGAAACATAAATATATTATCAAACTTTAACAACAATTAATCATGAAAATACCAAAGTAAAATGGCATAAAATCACATATATTATATCATAACATTATTCGACAACCAAACATATATTTTTATGACAAAAATTAAAATTATGACTAATAAACATCATATATAATAAATAAATCAAGAAAGATCGATCATAACCTTCAAACTTGGCCTTTCAACATAGAGTAAAATCCATGAGCTTAAGAATTATTTTGGCTTATTAAAGGAAGAAAAATGAATGAAATGAACAAGATTAGCAAAAATTTCTAAGAAATTATCTTGAAAGCTTAAAATTTTATGAAAAAAAAAAAGAAGCTTGAAAATACTTAGCACAATAACCTTTTTATTTTCACATGAAGCCATTAGCCAATAAACTTGATATCATCCCCCTATTTGTAAAGGGGAAGGTTTAGCCAATGGGATCCAAAAAATTCCTTTGGCTGAAAATCATATTATTTTTTATCATTTTTTGCTGGATATTAGTGAATTAAGATAAGGACTCATTAAACTAATATGTACCATTTGCTTAGTCATCATGTATGACTCATCATCTTAATGATTATCAAGATAAGATCTTCTAATGGGATGGGTAAAGCCAAACCAAATTGGTTGTGGAAAAGTTAGAATCCAATTAGACTAGTTCCCATGAAACTAATTAAAAATTACAAATTAAAATAAAAAAAATTAAAATTAATAATCATAAACAAAATTTTGGAAATGAAATAATGAAAAAATTTTGGATAGGAAATCGGAAACTTGTAAAATTATATGAGAAAAATCTATATGAAGGAAAATTGATATATATATATATATATTCAAAACTTATAAAATAAATTAAAGTTTTAAAAACTGATTTAAAATAAATTTAATAAAAATATTTGATGAATTTTAAAAATTTTAAACTTAGAAAAATCGCGCCAAAAAATTTTACAAAGTAGAATCCCCCATTTATTAAAAACAAAAAAATTCCAAAAATAAGTCTAATATTGAAAAGAATGAGCTAAATCTCAAAATATTAATTTATAAAAATAATATAGATAAAAACTTGAATTTTGGAATAAATTTCATTGAAAAAATTTCATGAGTATGAACCTTGCGATACAATGAAAAATTAAAAATTAATTAACAAAATTGACAATTTTGACACCTTATAGTATAAAATGCCAATACATATTTGAGGTGCATATCAACATATATATACTATATATCAGTAAAAATATACCATGGTCAAATTCTCCAATTTTACAAAAATATCTCAAAAATTTTCTAAAAATAAAAAATTTGACAGTGATATTATTCACAAAAGTGGTTATCAAAATTTTTCAAGAAAGCATTTAAAAACTGATTTTTTCAATATTCATCTTTTTTATCCGAGATTGTTCTTCAAAATGACACTTTTTCTATCATGTGTACTTGTGGCCATTTAGGTATGAGTGAACAAGTTATAAAAATGCCAAATCCAGCTAGAAAATGTTGACCTCTATTAGGGTGACCACTAAGTTTTTATTCTCGAATAATTAAGACTATTGAAAACAGGGTCCGGACAAAATTAGGTGTCTATAATAGAGAGATTAAAAGCAAACATATCACAATCTAGTATTAAATTCTAGCCTGCATTGACATAAACTTATTCAGATTGCATACAATGATTTGCAAAGAGATCATATACATATACACATTAGAAATCAATTCAAAGCATAGGATTTATGACTAATTTGTACCATGAATTTGGATTATGTTGTGTTCCACCTTGAGTTGGGATTTTTAAATAACTTTTAGGGAATCTAAAAGGAAACATTATTTAAGTACATTCATCTTTAGTTTTGTCTTGTTTTATCTAGTGTGTTTCATTTTCAATTTTGTCCTTGTTTTTGTTCTGTTTTTCACGAGGACTACAAAATCTTAAGTTTATGGGTGTGATAAGTCTATGCAATAGATTATTTAGTCTCATCTTATGCATCAAAGTTAATTGAGTCCTTAATGTTTTAATTCAAAACTATTAATTTATTTTTTATATTAGTTTTATTTATTTATTTATTTATTTATTTTACATGATTAAATTTGATAGTAATTTAGTGTTTTTTGTGTTTTTGAAGGTGCAAAGTGAAAAGGAACTTTAAGGTGTGAGAAGACATCAAAAAGAGAGGAGGATGCAACAAGTAGCAAATTTAAGGATGTGGCAATATCCGAAAAACCTTTCTAAGATTGTTCTTTCTTGTTACTTACAAGTAAAGTTATCTCTTCCATGCTTTCAACACTAATAGATAAGATTTTTTTTTTGACATAATTAAGAACTTTTTGCCTTCTAAACCTTAGTTTTAATTAGAGAAGAGTAGGCACATAAAGTATTTGAAAGGAGAAAGAGAGATTTAGAGAAGATTGAGATCGAAAACCTAACCAATCTTAGTTTTCCTATCTTTTTTATGCTTTCTTTATTTATAATGAATTAAATTAGTTTTTCTATGGTTGTAATAAAACTTAACATATAGTTTGGATTATTTTATCATCTTTCTTGACTTTAATAATATTGGGTTATTTATTCAGTTTTTTTAATGCTTCTAGTTACTTGATCATTAATTAAATTGATTTGGTAACCCTAACAATCTTAGAAAAGAGAATTTTGTGTTTAGACCTGGATTGAATGACATATGTTTCATATTTATTTATTATGATGAATTGATTTGCACGTTAGATAGGAATATATGAGAACTTTAGATAGGAATATATGAGAACTTATAATCAAATTATAGTCTAAGCTTAATAAGTTTCTCTTTAATTTAATTTGCATAAGAATATATAAATCAGTTAAGAGATATATTTTTATAAGACCGTCAGAAGATAATTATAAACAAATTATAATTTTGGATTAAAAACTTATCATTATTAGCCAAGTTAACAGAGTATGTTTTATTCAAATTAAGTGTTGAAGAAAATTGTAATCCTAGGTTTTTTTTCATTTATTATTTGCTTTATTTATTATTTTCTTTTATTTAGCATTAGTTTATAATTTTGTTGATTTATTTGATAAGATTGAGTTGTTTTAATTTTATTACTGAATAAATTTAGTATAATTCCTCTTGGATCGATATTCTACTCTTCATTATATTACTTGTTGTTGTACATGAACTTACATGGTGAAAACTGACAACATCAACCAATGGTTATCGTAGCCTATGGCCACCTTTCCCTCGTTATCATCTTTTAACTTTGAAAGAAAAATTGAGAGAGAAAAGAAAAGAAAAAAATTCTTGTAAAATATTTTCAAAATAGTTTACTACTTATTTTCTTTCTTGCTTCATCTTCTACATCTCATTTTCTCTTTTATTTACTTTGTTTCTTTACTTATTCGAGATAATTTTTTCATTTTTTCTAATAAAGATTAATGATCCTTAGTCATTTACTTAGGTGATTTGCTTGAGCTAATGGTTTTCAAGCCTTTTTTAGTGGCCAAGCATGAACAATATTTCTTTTTTTTAATGTCCATGTTCATTTATTTAGTTTAATGCAATATTTACTTTCAAGTTGTTACACCAAAGGTTTTTGATAGTAAATCATTAACTTAGGTGATATGTTTGAGCTAAAGGTTTCAAATCCTTTTTTAAAAGCCAAGTATAAGTAAAATTCCTTTATTTAATATTCATGTTCTTTTATTTAGTTTAATGCAATATTTACTTTAAAGTTGTTCTTAAAGCTCGATGATTATAACTCATTTGCTTAGTTGATTTGCTTAAGCTAAAGGTTTCCAAGCCTTTTTAGTGGCCAAGCATGAGAAAATTCCTTTCTTTAATGTTCACGTTCATTTATTTAGTTTAAAGCATTATCTACTTTCAAGTTGTTATACTAAAGCTTGATGATCCTAAGTCCTTTACTTAGGTGATTTGCTTGAGCTAAATTTTTCCAAGCCTTCTTTATTGGCTAAGCATGAGTAAAATTCCTTCATTTAATGTTCATGTTCATTTATTTGGTTCAATGCAAATTTTTTTCTTTAAGTTGTAATTTGAAGCTTGATGATCCTAAGCTTAGGTTTAGGTGATGACTTGAGCTAAAGATTTTCTAACCTTCTTGATGGCTAAGCATGAGCAAAAATGTTACCGTTAATGTTGTTTAAATTATGTTCATTTACTTTACTTGTTATTATTCTTATTATTTAATTTCATGCCATTTACTTATTTATAGTTATTTAAATTCATGTTATCTATTTTACTTTCATTCTTATTATTTTATTTTTATGTTCATTTCATTTAACTTTATTTACTTTACATTTTTCAATTATTTGCATTATTAGTTGCTTTGTTTTACTATTTTTTATTCATTATGTAATCTTCATACTATTATTCATGCAAATTTTTCATGTTAATTTTTTTTTTCAAAATGGGATTGGTTTTTCTAGCCTAGATATGTAAATACTATTTTTCCACCTCTCTGTTAAAAAAAATTAGGGTTGGTATAGGGCTTGATTGAAATCTATGCTGGTATATTGGTCATTTTCTAAGTTCATCAAGCATATTTAGAGGTTTTTGGTCATCCAAAACATACAAGAGTGTTTTGGTAATTTTTTAAATCCAACAAACATACTAGGGGTCATTTTTTTCATTTGGCACAAACTAAGGTCATTTTTGGTAATTTTATTTATTAACATATCCATTAGGGTTATTTAGATCATTTTAGGCATAAATGCATCTTTTAGGGTTATTTCGATAATTTCATGCATAAGTTTATAATGGTTATTTAGGTTATTTTAGGCATAAATGAACTGTTTACGGTTATTTTTATATTAAAGTCGAGTCTTTGATATTATGTAAGCACTTTCATCTGAACACATGTCGTTCAGGTCATTTTTGTCATTTGTCGTCAAAACTGATTCTTTAGGGCCATATAAGCACTTTTATGTCAACACTTGTCTAGTAAGGCCATTCTAGTCATTTTCCATCTAAACCGATTCTTTAGACTCATGTAACCACTTTCATGTCAACACTTGTCCATTACGGTCAATTTAGTCATTTTTCATTAAAGCTAGGTGCTTAAGGTCATGTTAGCACTTTTATGTCAAAATCAAAGAAGTCCACTCAAATCTTTTTCATTAAAATTGAGTTTCCAGGGTTAAGTTAGCACTTTCATTTTGATACCAAACCCTTAAGTTTTTTTTTTATATTTTTATAGAGTCATAAAATATATTTTTATTATAACACATTTTATATAAAAAAAAGGCAATATCTCCAAGTTAAAAATAGCCCATAAATCTTTTAGGTATATTGAAGGGCCCTCATTGATTATTTTTAACAAAGGAATACCCTCATTGAAATGGTGAATCGAAATATTCAAAGACTTCGAAAAAATAAAACTTTTATGTTTCCATAGTTTTCTAGTATGGTACGAAAATATTTTGTCTTTTAAGAATAATAAAAATCTATTTCTTTATTAAAGGAAATAATAATAAAAATAATAATTAAACAATTTTTATACATGAGTATTACTTTTGAAAATAAAAAATTAAAACCAATTTAGAACAATGTTTAAGATAACACATGATTAATAGATAGGTACTAATTTATAGGTGTTGTGGGGGTATTAATCCTTCCCTACACATAATTAACTCCCAAAGCTTAATTTTACTTTAATTTTTAAGCATATTTCAAAATCTATTTTTGAGGGTTTCATAATCTTCAAAAGATGAATTTCAATAGGTAACCAATCAAGCTGAACCGAAAAACATTGTTGGTGACTCCCAATTTATAGGCTATTTTGTAATAACCATGTAGAAAAGTTGGGCAAGTAATTAACTTTGACCACTTAGTCCTAATTTTGAACCAATTTATTTTCCCCACTTTGTGCTAGATTTGTGTTAAGCACATTACGACAGAAATTATTAACATAGTAGAAGAAATTAAACAAACATACCAAATTCTTCTTGAAGGATCAGCTTGTGAGTTTTAATCGATCTACCTATTAAGAACAAAAAATCGAAGATCATACCTTAAATCAAAGGATTACCAACACCCCAGTTAAATTCAAACTCACCTTGTTCTTGCACACTAAGCCCAGTTGTCACAAACTAAAAATGTCTAAATGTTCAACCTCCAACGATGATCTATATAGGTGACCTAAGAAACCTTTATAAAGGTAGAGACAAGTTTAGCATGAAGCAATGCTAGCGGCTTAAGTTTCAAAAACATTCTCTTGATTGAATACCTTTACCATGTTAAAAACCAAGAGCAAGAAAAATTGTTTTTCTTCTCAAAGGTGGCTTGCAGCAAAATTTTGCTAAAATTGAGAATTAAAATCCCATAGTAAGGGACATTTAAACATAATAAATTTATAGTTAGGCATGATAGAGGTGTCCACAAGCAGGGCCAGGTCGCGGACCAACAAATTTTTGAATTCCAAGGCCAAGCCCAAATATGGCCTACCTTGACCTACCCATTTAGGACCAAATCATTGTTTATCCTATTAAAAAATTATTTTATATTATTATTTTAATATTTTATATATTAAATTTAATTGAAATATATTATTATAATATAAAAACATTGTTCTAGGCTAAGCCTGTTGAGCCCGACCCATGGATAGGTCTAGTGCATGATAAGATTTTGGTTTAATTGCACTTAATTAAACTATTCAATTAAGTCCCCAAGAGATCAATATCTCTGAAATTTAATCCACTTCCATTTTAATT
>JBBYHL010356016.1:10325-22316 GCA_038381835.1 Adansonia madagascariensis
TAATTCATTTCTCTTTTATACTTTAGTTTAATTTTTAATTTGATATTTAAAGAAAAAACTTATCAAATTAGTATTTAAGCTTTTTATTCTATCATACATATTATTTATTCAACGTTGATGTAACAAAAACAACCAATGAAATTTTGATGTATGACATCATCAATGCTTAACAGTATTATCAACTTTTAAGGGCTTGAATGCCGTAATTTTATGAAAAATGGATGTTTCGCATTTAGTAAGGAATGTTTGAAAATGATATAATTGTTGTTCTAATGTTTAATTATCTTTAATTATGGAAAAATAGTTATGTGGGATAGCTTGCAAGACTTAAAACCATTTTGGGAGGAATAATGAAATATTAAAATAATTAAAAAAAAGGATAAGTTGCAAAAGGTAAAAAAATTTCTCGAATCATATGAACTAATTTTTCTTTTCAAAAAAAAAAAGTTTCTGTTTGCAAAATGGATTTTGACTTTTGCTCAAAAGATAATTGTGTTTAAAAAAGATTTTGCCAGCAATTGTGGAGTAATTGTTGTTATTAATGTCAAAAGTTTCAATAATAAAAAATACTTTTGAGAAATGCAAATGTACGAAATGAGAGATAAAAATTTTTGACAAGAAATAAGAATTATATAGATTTATATATATAAACTTTGATTATTTATTTGGTAGTTGGCAAATAAATAAATAAATAAATAAATAAAATAAGCAATGGTTAATTTGTGACTTGCAATCAATCACTTTAAATTAAAAAAAAATAGCTGAGGACTTTATATTTTAAAAATCCTCTATTGATTGAGTCGTTCAATAAAATAATTACGAAAATATTGATAATAAAAATTAAAATTTCTAATTCAAAACTCTAATCTATAAACTATAAGTTAAATTAAAAGCTATCTCCAAATGCAATGGGATAAGCCCAATTTAGGAGTTTGGATGATATGTTTTAGCCACGTCATAGGAGGCATTAAAGTTATTTGAGGGATAATAATAGTAATGGTTAATTGTAATTTTTTCTATTTTTTATTTATTTTGTAGGGATAAAAATCCGTCATTTTTGTATTTAAATTAATATATATTTATATAAAATTTAACACTTAATAATTTATTTTATAAAAATTTTGATATATTTGTGTATTTACATTATATTCATATTTTTTGTATCATATATGTATTCTTGTTATTTTTATATGTTCAAAGTATAACTAATTTATATAAATTTTTACATGTTAATAATTTATTTTATATAGATTTTGACACGGTCTTGTACTTATGCTGTGTTCATATTATTTTTTATATCGTTTTTAATTAGTTTTCATGTATTTGTATCGTGTTTCAATTTATTTACTTTTTTGCATAGATCATCGTAACGTTTCAATTTAAAAAAATATATATGTATATTCCTACCATGTTTATGTCACGTCTCAATTCATTTAATATTTTGTTCTATTTGTTATAAGAATCCAAGTTAAAAAAAATTTGTATGTTTATATCGTATTTATATTATTTTTTATGTATTTAAATTATTATAAATTTATATAAATTTTTACGATGAATAATTTATTTTATGTATATTTTGACATATTGATTTATTATGTCATATTCATATTATTTTTTATGTCAGTAATATTTTAATTATCTTCATGTTATTTTCGTATCATGTCTTAATTCATCTAATATTATAATTCAATTTTAGTTTTAAACAATATTAGGTTTAAAAATTTAATTATTGAACTTACCATATATTAATATAAAAATTATATTTAAAATTTAATCTATTGTTTCGAAACGTAACGAGGGCATATTCATAAATATATATATATATATATATATATATATATATTCATCCTAATTCCTATTTTTATACATCTATTGCGTAGAAATTATAAATGTGAATTGAAGCTTCTAAGAATACAAAAAATTTTATTACTTATCAATTAGAAAAGAGTTTTGATACAAAAGGTGAAACGACTAAGGATAGAAACGATATTGCGTTTGGGTATTTTTATATATTATAATTATATATTTCATTTGTATATATTTTTATAAATTTTATATAATAATAATTTATAATATATAAATTTTAATATAATTTTATATTAAATTACATTTTGCATCGTAGTTTTATTTTTTACATCATGTTCTCTGTGTCCAAAATTATCACGTGATTTCTACAAAGATTAATAAGTAGTAAGAAAGTTGAACTGCTTAGTTCGTGAAGTTGTTCCAGTTCCAGCGTCTCTCAGTGTTCCAGACTTCATCGCCAGCAATTTTTTTCGTCGAAACCCTAAGCCCTAAAATTCCAATTTCCATTCATTCAATTCAAATCTCTGCATTTTTTTTTCTAATTCCAGATTCCTACTCAATGTCATCTTCGATTTTCAGCAACAACAGTGTCTCTATTTCGGTCTCGGATGATGAATCCGATGAACTCGGCCGAATGCGAGTCCGAGTCCAGAGGAAACGCAAGAAACACGGCCAATACCGAGTCAGGAACGAATTGACTCAGCGACTCATCCGTTTGTTCGTTAAATACTGGACGCTGCTCATATTCCTTCCGGCCGCTGTGCTGCTCATTTTTGAGGCCACCAGGATTGGTAGAAAACCTGGATTGGTCGTCAACTCGGAAGTTAATGAAGTGAAAAAACCCAATTTGTTGGGTAACTCAGAACTTACTGAACTGAAGGAACCGAGTCAAGAAAAGAAATCTGACAGCAATTTGAACCGGCTCGATCCAACCACTCATGTTGTCGGTGGTGTCAGAGAACGTAAGTAGAATATCAAGTATAATCTCTCCCTTTATTTATTTATTTGTTTTACAATCTTTGGTTAAAGAAAATGTAGGAAATTGTTTCAATTTTGGGGCCAAAACTATTGTCAAGTATGACATATTTAGAAATATATGAATAAATGACAATATGTTTGTTTACTCTCTCAGGTTGCTTGAAGCTGCTACCAGCTGAGGAACTTGAGCATCTGGATATTCCATTAGATGAAGAATCTAGTAGTAGTCCTGTTAAAAGATTGGTGTACATATCAGACCATGGATCGCCTCATGGTGGGGGAAACTCTGGCTTCTCTTGGCAGCGTGCTAATGGCACGCGATTTAATTTATTCACCGGAAATCAAACCCTTGATGAGAGGGAGAAAAGCTTTAAGGTTTTGGACCTTAATGAAGAGAACAATGGATTTTTTATGTTGCAGTTTCATTTATTTATTATTTTTTTTTGTGTTGTCTATTATGCTTATGCATGGAAATTGTTTGTCCAGGTGAATGAAACTATTACTGTACGTTGCGGTTTTTATAGTGAAAATGGTGGATTTGAAATATCTGATAGGGACAAGAGTTATATGCAAACTTGCAAACTTGTGGTTTCTACTTGTGCATTTGGAGGTGGAGATGATCTTTATCAGCCTATAGGAATGTCAGAGGCATCTCTTAAAAAGGTGAGCAGATATGATGCAGAGGACTTGCTTTTTGGCTTAGATGCTCAGCATTTTGATTTTTTTTATTGGAATTATGCACTTTGTTGATGCAGGTTTGCTATGTTGCATTTTGGGATGAAATTACACTTGCAGCACAGGAATCACAGGGAAATAAGATTAGTGAGGATGGATTTATTGGAAAATGGCGTATAGTGATTGTACGAAATCTGCCTTTTGTAGACCAAAGGTTGAATGGGAAAATTCCTAAGGTATGACAGGTATATGGTATGGATAAACCTGCAAAATAGGATGATATTCAGTTTTTGATCTCTAATCATTTTGTCTATCTGGTTGCTTGTGATTGCTATCAAACTTATTCTGCATTTCAGGACTTGTTTAAATTCTTCTTCATCTGTCACCAATGGCAGCTTTTCTTGTATTTTCATTGCTCATCTTCTATCATTCAACGGCAGCTTTAAATCATTATAATCATATATCAATGAAGTCAGTACTTCAAAATTGATTTTGGCCTCAAATTTTGTAGCTGGTCTTAGAGAAAGTATGATCATGTAATATTTGGATTATTTGTATTTTCTTCCTCCTTACACTTGTTTGCTTTGATGCTTATGCATCTTATATGCTAGTAATTTTCATGAAGATTGTTTTAATGAGGTTGTGGCTATCAGATGTTGTCCCATCGGCTTTTTCCTCATGCACAGTATTCTATTTGGGTAGACTCAAAATCGCAATTCAGGAGGGATCCTTTTGGTGTATTAGAAGCTCTTCTCTGGCGTAGGAATTCGGTGCTTGCAATTTCAGAGCATGGAGCTCGTAGTAGCGTCTATGATGAGGCAAAAGCTGTAGTCAGAAAACACAAAGCCACACCAGAAGAAGTTGAGGTTCAAATGACTCAGTATCGACGGGATGGTCTTCCTGAGGACAAGAGATTTAATGGAAAGAAAGGTGTTCTTCTGTCTTCTCTTTCTGGCTTGGTAAAAGATGTAAGCCTTTCTATATTAAAGGTCAATAGGAGTGATGATCCACAACTGGCATGACTTCATAATTTTTTATGTCCATTGGAAGCAGATATTTTTCACCATTCCATGTCAAGGATGCAAATTTGTTATGCAGGACCTAGAAGGCATCATAAAAGCCATTTGTTATTTATTTGCTTAAAAGCTTTTAGTGCCTCGACCTATTTATCCTTGCTCCAGACCAATGTTGTGATAAAATTGCATCTTGCATTCTTGCTTATCTGCTGCTTAGCTAAGCTTGGTGGCAATGAAGGTCAACCATTGCCATATAATAAAACCTCTAACATGTAAGAAGCTAGTAAATGAAACGAAGCCACTAGACCATTTTGATATGGTTCTTACATAGTGAAAGAATAAATAAATTGCTGAAAGAAGGAATAGATAATTTCTTGGGCCAGTCCAGATAACTGGAATTTACCTGTAAACTTTTTTTAATGTGAAAATTTTGATTTGCATTTTGGTCTTTTGTGCAGCTCTAAATGAAGCCTCTGTCATTGTGAGGAAGCATACACCTTTGACTAATATGTTCATGTGCCTCTGGTTTAATGAGGTTGTTCGTTTCACTTCAAGGGATCAATTGAGCTTTCCATATGTTATGTGGCGGTTGAAAGTGCTAAAGAACATTAATATGTTCCCAGTCTGCACTCGTAAAGATCTTGTTAATAGTATGGGACATATACGCAAGGCTAAGCCTTTGACGAATTGATTTTATTGTTCTGTTACCACTTCAAATTTGACTATTACCTCAGGTTCTGTAGGTGGCATCGGCCTTTATAGCCTTGTTATCTACGACACTTTTGCCTCCTGAGTTTGTTTATTATTTTACGGCATAAAGATTCGTTATTCTTTTGGTTAGAATAAATTGTTATAGTGAAATCTTGTATCTATCTGTGTACTGAGAGATCTGATTGTAAGACGGATGAATGGAAGCTTGCACTTATTCTCACCTTCATTTACTCTGGCGATGATTCACAAAATTTTTTTCCCCTTTAAATTGATATTGATAAAGTTATTTTACCTACTCAAAGCCTATAGGCCACAACCAACTCAATTTCAGGAACTCCCATTGTTTCTAATGGTATTGGTGTAAAGCAGAAGTAGTGGATTAGGTGGTCGAAAGCAGGAAGCACTGAGGATCAGGTTTTTTCAACATTTAATGTATTGAAGAGATCTTAAAAGATGCATGTCGATTCAAAGCAATAGAGCTGAGGCAGATCCATTTCCTACAAATGCTTCCCAGAATCATGTTCTGCTTTGCAGCTATTGGTTGTGGTTCTCTTAGCCTTGCTTTCACCGGTAGCCCACAAAAAATGGGCTAAGAACCCCTCAACACCTTGGCTTGCCATGTCCTTGTACATCCAATAGCCACATCATCATGCCATCTTGCCATGTCATCATGCCACATCATCAACTAGAAGTCACATCAGCAAATGTCACTCCATGTCATCTACATGTTAGCACAAGAGGTCCCATCAGTGCCACATCATCACAAAAGTTAGTGCCACGTCAGCCTAATTTTACGTGTGTCCTAGATCTATTTATCCACGTGTTTTTCTGTCATTACCACATCATCATCCTGATAGTTGCCACATCATCATTGACACATCCTTGACGAACACGTGTCATACTTTTATTGGTCCACGTTTCATCCAGCAGTGCCATATCATCTATCTTCTCTTCTAGTCTAATTCATTTCGGTTCAAAGCCTTTGACCATTACTTTGATCAGTCAATTTATCCTCTTTTTGTTCGGTTCCTTTGTAAAACATATCGGTTCCTAAGGTTTTCAACCATCCTGAATTCATTTTTGGGGTCCATTTTATCAAAATCCAACTCTACAGTCAGATTTTCTCTTTTCATTGATTATATTTTACTATGGATGCCTCCAAACTCCCTTAATATATTCCTAATCCTATCAATGTCACTTTTGATGGAACCAACTATGAATTATGGGTTGAAGAAATGTGCAGTTTTCTCAAAGGTAGACTTCTGTGGCGAATTGTGATCGAATAAATACCTAAGCCAACCAAGAAAACAAATGAAGATGAAGATGTATTCAGGGAGCGACTAGTGAACTGGGATGGAATGAATCATCAGATTTTGACACGGTTCCGAAATACCTGTACCAAAGTCATCATGCTGGATTTTCGAAGATTTGACACCATAAAAGAGGTATGTGATTTTCTCAAAAATTGCTATTCAGTTTTTGATAATATGAATCAGTTTCAGTTGTACAGATATCTACATCGTATGCAACAACAACTTGGCCAAACAATCCATAGCTATGTGTCAGAATTACAAGAAGTTTAGGATCAAATAGCTTTTGGAGATCCCATATGGCCTAGTATTGATGTAGCCACTATCTATGCAAATCTTCATGGTCTTCAGCATTATTTGGCATTTATTGATGACACTCTGAGATGAGTTTGAATCCATCCGTAGCTCTCTTTCCCATCGGGATTCCTTACTGACTTTTCACACAGTAGGTAAGGAGTTAATCATAGAAGAAGCCCGACTTAATGTATTTTGCATAGAAAAGTCTGCCTCACATGCTAATGTTGTACTTACCACTTATTCATCATTCTTTCAGACTACTCCTCAACACTCTACTAAGAAACCTTATAAGGGATTTTGCAACTACTGCAAAAAACCTAGTCATCACATCTTTGAATGTAGAAAACAGCTCAGACAGAATTCTTGACAAAGTAACTCTTCCAAATCACTTCAGCCTTTTTCTATTGCTACTGTTGTTGCCACAAAGGGTCCAGTATAGAGTACTTCTCCAAAGTTCTCTTTAAAAGACATCCAAGCTCTTCTCCAACAACTTCAGCTAGACTCTAGTACCATATCTTCTTCTATCTTGTTTGTCACATTAGGTACTTCATCTTCATAGTATTTTGATTCTGGTTGCTGTAACCATATGACCTCAGACTCTTCCATTCTCGCATATTCAGAAACACCATCTATTCCTAACATTATTCACACTGCTAATAATTCCATTTTGCATGTTCAAAGTTTAGGCAATGTTCAAACACCACAACTATCTTTGCCTGATACTTTTCTTGTTCCTAAACTTTCTTTGAATCTTATTTATGTTGGACAATTATGTGAACTTGGTGTTGACTTATCTTTTTTGATTTGTCGTTGTACTATGTAGGATTCACAAATGGGGGAGATCCTTGGGACAAGGCATAAAGTTGGATGGCTATTTGAACTGACCTCTCTGCATCTTCCATCTAAATCTGTTATTGGTGCTGTGACTTCCCATATTTGGCATTCTCATTTTGGTTATCTTTTTACTGATAAATTAAGTTCCTTAGTTTTTGGTGGTTCTTTAGGTTCTGTTAAGTTTGAAAATTTTGATTATGTTCCATGTCTGTTGTCTAAAGGTCATGCTTTACCTTTTTCTTTTAACGATTCTATTTCTTTAGCACCCTTTGATATGATTCATTCTGACATTTGGGGTCCTGCTCCTAATGATACTATGGTTGTTTAAAATATTATGTGATTTTTGCTGATGATTTTTCTCGTTATATATGGATTTATCTGATGCAAAATAAATTTAAATTATTTTCCATTTAAACTCATTTTGCTAATATGATTTAGACTTAATTCTTTTGTAAGATTAAAATTTTTTGCACTGATAATGCCATGGAATTTAAAGACACAAATTTCACCCATTTTCTTGCATAGTAAGGTACCATCATTCAAAGATCTTGTCTAGGTACCTCTTAACAAAATGCTCGGGCAAAACGAAAACATAGACACATTTTTAACACCATCCGAGCCCTTCTTATATCTTCTTCTTGTCCAGAAACCTTTACGGGAGAAACAGCTCTTACTACTATCTACACCATCAATCATCTTTCTTCTCCCGTCATAGGTAATATCTCTCCTTATGAATGTTTATTTAATTGTGCTCCTAATTACCAACTCTTAGAGTCTTTGGTTGTACTTGTTTTGTTCTTTTACAACCTCATGAGTACAACAAACATGAACCACGAGCATGATTATGTTGCTTCCTTGGATATGACATCAAACACAAAGGCTCTAGGTGTTGGGATCCCTTGTCACAAAGACTTCGTATCTCTCGTCATGTAACTTTCTGGGAACATAAGATGTTTTCCACTATGTCAAAATTTCGTGTTAGTGAGCTTCCTTGGTAATTTTCCTCTGATCCTACTATATCTTTGTTTCCTGACATTTCTCTTGTAGGTCATTTTAATAGTTCTTGTAGCTCAATACAGGTTACACTTGATCTTATTATCTCTTTTAACTATGGATCTTGCACCTCCCCCTCCACCATCATTTACTTCTCCACTAAACTCCATTAATTCTTAACTTCTTCCTTGTTGTTCTACTAGAGTAAGTCACCCCTCTATCTTTCTTAAAGATTTCCATGTCTATTCCACTATTATCTCTCTGTATGAACCTCGCACGTATCGCGAGGCTAACACTAACCCCTTATGGCAAAAAGCAATGACAGAAGAAAGAGAGGCTCTTACTAGCAATAATACTTGGGACTTGGTTGACTTATCTTCAGATAAATCTGTTCCCAGTTACAAATGGGTCTATAAAAGCAAGCCTCGAGCTGATGGATTAGTTGAAAGATATAAAACCCCATTGCTGCTAAAGGATTTACTAAAGAATGTGAGGAGACCTTTGCTCCCGTAGCCCGTTTGACCTCAGTTCATAGCCTTACTACAGTTCCAGCTAGCAAGCGTTGGCAACTATGTCAAATGAATATCAATAATGCCTTTCTTAATGGTGATCTCATAAAAGAGATGTACATGCAACCTCTACTTAGGTATGATAATCCATCTAATAAGGTTTGTCATCTTCACAAAGCCTTATATGGACTTAAGCAAGCTCCTCAAGCTTGGTTTGCCAAATTCAATTCCACTATCAACCGCTTTGGTTTCTAGTCTAGCTCTTATGACCATGCCTTGTTTCTTCGTAAGACTGATCAAGGATATACTTTTCTATTTCTGTATGTTGATAACATGATCATAACGGGTGATGACATTCAAGGTATCTCCACTCTCAAATCTTTTCTTCATCAATAGTTTGAGATGAAAAGACTTGGGTAACCTGAGCTACTTTTTGAGTCTTGAGGTTTCATCTGATGATTCTGGATACTATTTATCACAAGCAAAATATGCTACTGATCTTATCTCTCGATCTAACATAACTGACACTAAGACTGCTAACACTCCACTTACTAATCATCTTTCTACTACTGATGGGACTCTGTTTACTAATGGTACACTTTATCACCAATTAGTTAGCAGTCTTTTCTGTCTCATTGTATCTCGCTCAGATATTGCTTATGTTGTTCACATTGTGAATCAGTTCATGTCTGCACCTCATACCACTCACTTCTTTGCTGTTCTTCGTATACTGAGGTATATCATAGGCACGCTATTTCATGGTCTTCATTTCTGTTATTCTTTTCCACTAGAGTTACGGGCATATTCTGATGGTGATTGGGCTGGAGACCCAACAGATCATCGATCCACTACTAGTTATTATTTTTTTGGGGGCACATCTTTCATTTCCTGGTGAAGCAAGAAACAAACAATTGTCTCTCACTTCAGTTAGAAGCAGAGTACAAAGCTCTTACTAATACGACCTCTAAACTCCTTTGGTTATGATGGGTGCTTCAAGATATGGGTGTATCCCTCTCTTCTACTGTTCCTCTCTACTGTGATAATCATAGTACCATACAAATTGCTCACAATGATGTCTTTCATGAATGGACCAAACACATCGAGATCAATTGTCATCCTGTTCGACATCATGTTCTCCAAGGCACCACACAGCTTGTTCCTGTCTCATCACAATCTCAGATTGCATACATCTTCACAAAGCCATATCCACCTCGACGCTTTCAAGATCTAGTTTCCATTCACAATCTCTGATTGCAGACATCTTCACAAAGTCACATCCATCTTGGTGCTTTCAAGAACTAGTTTCCAAACTCAAGCTTTCATCTTCTATGCCACCTTAAGTTTGAGGGGGGTGTTAAGTCAATCAATTAGCATTTCAATTAGTCAACCAATTTCCATGATTACGTAAACATATTGCTTTATTTTAGGAACCGTTTCCTTCTTTAGTTTAGTTCTTTGTATATAAATACCCTTTTGTACAAATGCTTATACATATAGAAAAATACATATTTTTTCATCTCTCTTTCTCTTCTCATCTAGCTTTAACAGATGAGATACAAGGGGAAGGGGTAGGAACTATTTTTTAAAATTTTTTTGGTTAGTTTATCTTTGCTCTTACATGTTTGTGGCTTGACCTTTCTTTTTTTTTGGCCGTGTGAACATTTTTTTGTTGGCTTTGATTTCTTTTGCATTTTTCATTTCAATGAAGCATGGGTCTTTGAAATTCTTTCTCCTTTTTATTATTGCTTTCTCTTTTGCTTTATCAAATGATCCTTACAAGCTGAATCTCAATTGTTTTTTGCCTATTGGCTATAATAATATACAAATTAGAATAATTTTATTTTGATTAAAGAGTAACAATATTATATATATATATATATATATCCTCTTCATATAAAAACAATCCCAACGCTATAAAGTCTAAAGGTAGGCCAGGGTAGCCATTTCTTGTGCATTTTGTTTTGTTTGTTTTTATTAAACTTTCGTCAACTTGATTATAATTTCTTTGTTTGTTTCATTCATTGCCTTGCCTACAAAGAACATTAAAAAAAGGGAAAAATTAAAAATAATGATTTTCTTAAGTTTATGCATTATTTCGTACTTTGATTTTGGTAGATGAAATTGTAGCATTTTGATGAATCAAAAGCCTCTGCTAATTATTTTAAGACTATCTCCTTAGATTTTAGAAACTTTTTTTTTCCTATGTGTGAATTTTATTAATGTTTCATGCTTTAATTTTGGATTCTTAATCTTTGATCTAAGTAGGAACTCAACGTCTCCTCAATGAACTAGGTAAGTAATTTGCTTTTTTTTTTCCCATATGCTTTTTTATTTACAAGTATACATATATTCATTTTGTCCATTGTAATTTTTTTTTGTCGGTCTTGATACGCCATGGATACATTAGGTTAAAAATCATAAATAAAAAATCCTTTAAGACAAATAGTTAATTAACTTATAATCTTGATTCAGTAAGTGTAGAATAAACTAGAAATTTGTAAGTAGAACAATAACTAACGGGAAGAATTAAAGGGAAGATTTGAAATTTGTTATAAAATTATATAATGTGTAAAAGATGGAAAGTATAAGGCATTTTCTCTTCCATTTAAAAAATTTTCAAGAGATTATCACTTCACCAACATCACACACCTTCTCTCTTCCTCTTATTTTCCATTTTGGATCTTAATAAATTGTAATAGTAATAAAATATAAATGATCAACAAAGTAACACGACTCTTTTTGGTCTTTTTTTTTTGAAATCTTTTAGAAATATTATTAGAAATTATTAAGACAATAAATTAGTCAACTTATTTAGCATAATTTTAGTATGTCAATTAGTAATTGATTTCTATTTTCTTATTT
>JBBYHL010356342.1:0-15462 GCA_038381835.1 Adansonia madagascariensis
TTTGTAAATGTACAAAAGATATTTACGGATTAATCAATTAAGATAAATTATTTAACAAAATAGATGTTTAAATATTTAATTATAAATTTTTATATTTTTACTATTAATATAAAAAAAGGACATAATTTAAGGACTAGATAAGTACTAAAGTAATTAACTCATATATACTCGATTTCTTCCATCTCATAAATACAACTTACAATCAATGAATGCCACAATTCAAATTATATTTTGAAAAAAAAAATATTGTGCAAAACCAAAACAAAAACCTATATATATATATGTAATTTTCCATGTATATATATATATATATCAATTATTGGTGCATGGAGTTGAGTTCAAGAAAAACAGATATGCACATATACAGTATATATGAAATTATACAATAGATTTCATTTTTAAGAAACATATCGTATAGTCGTAGTAGTTTATATATTTTCATCAAATATACCTCCATCTTTTGCCTCTCAGCCTTGAACTCAGAACCCTTAAAGTAGCCGTTGTCATCTTCGGAGCTTGAAAAATAAGTGTCAGGACACCCAGTCACGATATCATATTTCCTACAAAATGGAATCCATGACCTTGCAAAGTTCCAAGCCTCCTTCGTACAACGCAAAGTTGCAGGCGAACCAGCGTTGGCAGAGACATACACATGAAGCTTTTCCGGTGGATAATCTAGCGCCATTGCTGATATCACAGTGTTCATGACCTCCACCGTCGGCTCCTTCTTTGGATCCGCGGTGCAAATAAACACGTCGATGGCTGGAAGCTTATCATCAGCTGGCAATCTCTCGGGAAATACAGTCCGAGAAACAGGACGCCAACGAGTAGCTTGTAAAAGGAGCCAGGCTAAAGAGAGAAGCAGTTCGGAGGCAAAGATTGGAAGCCAAGGAAGTGTGTGTTTGGTTTCTTGGAAAAGGAAAGAAAGCCTGTAGTTTATCAAGAAAGCTATGGCTATCGAATGGAGGATTGCATACTATCTATTGATGATTATGGAGAAGTTGTTGATGTGGCAAAGATGGAGAGGGAGAGAGCTCACCATCGTTTCTTGCTTGCAGCTTGATTTGCTTTAGCTCAAGAACCAAATAAATAGAGTTCACATTTAATGGCCACAAAGGTCTGTATCGAAAAATTGGTTAATTTTTTCCAAATATGAAAAAAAAAAATCGATTAATTCGTCCAAACTCAAATTTGATTCAATCAAATTAAAGTAGTCAACAATATAAATTCAAGTTAACTTGAAATTAAAAATAACTTAAACTTAAAATGATTTGAAATAACTCGAACAATTAATCTAAAATAATCCTAAAATATAATTTTATTTTAAAATTTTAATTTAAAAAAATAATAACTATGATATAAATTATTAATCATTTTAAATTTATAACTTGTAATTACTATTTTTACTATGATAAAGTATGGATTTTTTTTTGCAAGTAGTGGCTATGGGGATAATTTTAAAATGAAAAAAAATATGTAAAATTAAATTAGTTTTATATACTTTTATATTTTTTTATATGATTAATATTTATTTAATTCGATCATTATATTACATTATGCATGTTGAGTTTTGAGTAAATAAAAAATATTTAAGTATTTATTTAATGTAAAAAACTTTCAACAATTAAATATATATTGAAGGCACAAGTATTCTCAATCAATATCATTAAAATACCAGATTAATTTGAAACTTTACATGCATGATGAATATAATTATATTACCATTAATCATATACACAATTATAAAAATATATAAAATTAATTTAATTTTACATAGGTATAAATTAATCTTTTCTCTTATTATATAATTATATATGGTGTTAGAATAGATACCTTATATATAAGCATAAAATCAAAGCCTTTGGCAAAAAAGGACAAAATCTCTATAGACAACCTATTCTATTGACACGTATACAAACCTAAATAAATGCAACATGTTGTACATTAACTTATTTTGATTTCATTTGATTTAAACTTTAAAATATTTTAATTAATAAATTATATTTATTTATTTATTTTTAATTGATTTACCTTTTATTTTTTTTCCTGAGAGTAAATTCCAATTTTTTTCTTAATTGATACGCAAACTTTATATTTCAAGTATCTTTAAATACTTTTCAAAGTTAAATTCATATTTTGATTGCTATATTAATTTGACCCAATTTTACATAAATATATAAAAATTAAAGCCTTTGGCTGAAAAGGAAAAAACATTTAAATAAACAATTTATTCTTTGACTTTTTTATTAAAATAATATAAAATTTTATTTTATTTATTGAAATAGATCATTTTCAGATTATTTATTGAAATAGGTCAATTTTAAAAAGCTATTAAGAAATCGTTATTTCAAATGCCGATTTTTCAATATTGTAAAATTTAGTTAGAAAATCGTCTAATTAAATGGCGATTTATCAATTTCTTATAAGAAATCGACATGGTGATTTCTCAACTAATACTCCAATTTCCTGCCTCAGTTTTGCAATTGGTGAGAAATTAACATTTTATTTGTCGATTTCTTATAAGAAATTGATAAATCGTCATCTGATTCGGTGATTTTTGAATTTTATAATTTTTGTTTATGTTAAAAAATCAGCATTTAAAATGAAGATTTCTCAATAGCTTTTCAAAATTGACCTATTTCAGTAAATAATCTAAAAACGACCTATTTTAGTAAATAAAAAAATTTTTATATTATTTTAATAAAAAGTCTTATTCTTTTTGGTATATGTACGATCTTAAACAAATGCCACATATCCTCGTTAAATAATTTTAATTTTATTTGATTTAAATTTTTAAATATTTTAAATAATAAATTATTTTTTTCTTTACTTTTAATTGACTTATCTTGAATTTTCTTTCCATAGATAGAAAAAGCCAATTAATTAAACGAAGACTAAGTTCCAAATTTTTTTCATAATTGATATGCAAACTTTTCGTTTCAAGCATCTTTCAGATACTTTGTATTCATATTTTGATTGCTATCTTAATTTGACTCATTATTTTCCTAAAAAATTTTTAAAGTAATAATTATCTTTATTAATTGTATTTATTGCTATGCCTATACCTATGCCTATACCTATACCTATACTATTGGACTTATTATAAGCATATGGGTCTAGGACATTGCACGATAATTCCACTCCACGACTTCAATAGAGATTCATTTGTATTTTATATAAATATAACATGATTATAATATAAAAATATATAAATATAACTTAAATATATGAATCGTTAATAAGGATAGAGTTAGTCAAATTTTTTTGAGGGGTCAAGTATAATTAGTTATAGTATCGATATCGATTGACACATATTAATTTTAAAGCAAAACAAAACAGTACGAATAGTGTATCCTTTTAATTTTTGTAATGACCCGCACTCGTCAATATCGATACTTATTGATTGATACAAGATTTTAATTTTTTTAATATAACTTATTTGAGTTTTTTCTAATTTCTAATGTTTTTAATGTCTTGATATTTTTATCTTTTCATAATTACATTAAAAATAAAATATGTTGATTAATTAAGCTATTAAACTTAATTAATAATAATTTATTATATTTTTTATTTTTTTACTTGTTTCTTTGATGTTTAAAACTTTTTGATATTAAATATAAATAATTTTAAAATTTATATTAGATATATATGCATGTTTGTATAATAGATATTTTATTAAGGAATTTGAAGTAAGCTATATATATATATATATGAAAAATATTTGAAAAACACCGATAAACCTGAAATGATATGTCAAAACATATCGATATTAATATATACTAGAACAAAAATAGTATGTCTCTCAATACAATGTTGATTACCTTGGGCCAAAATATATATATATAAATAAAGCTAAAACTTTTTTAAAATTAATAAGTTGATTTTAACCAACAATTAAAAGATAAAATGTATAATATATTTATTTGATGATCCATTAAAAGATAAATGATAATGTATTAAAAAAATTTTAAATTTTTTTGAGACCACGTCTAATAATTATATAAATTCTAATGTATAAAATTAAGTTATAAACGAGAATGGAAAAAACTAAATAAATATAAATTTTATTTCGGGATCAATTTAATTATATTTAATATATAAATACATATAAGTATATATATTAAAAGGATTTTCAAAATTTTTGGGTGACAAAACTAATTATATTTGACATAGAAAAACATATAAACATATATATTAAAGAGATTTCAAAAATTTTAAAGGGTTTGAGATGACCAAATTAATTATATTAAACATATAAATATGTCCACAGTCCACCTACAACCAATAAATGTGAAAATTTGTACCCAAAAGAAAATATAATAAAAGTCAAAATTTTAATCAAAAAAGGGGTTTAACTGATTTGATACTCTGTTTCTTTTGCATCAATTGTTCTTTTAAGGAATTACATTGGGTTTAGGTATGTGTCAAAATTTAGCTCATGACATCAGAATTCTAGATTGATTATACATATAACAGATGCTGAGAGAGCATCATTTTTCTTTTTAATTTGACATAAAGTATTAACTATACAAAAAAATTAAAATTAAAATATATTTTATTTTAAAAAAATAGTTATCTAAAAATTAAAAAAATATAAATACGGATATTTAAATTTTAAATTTATTAATTATTATTTTTTAAAAATTAAATAAAATAGTTGAATTAAATTTAAATTTATTAATATTTATTTTTCTCCAAAACAGTATTTTTTTTACTTAAAATTTATTTATTTATTTTTATTATATGGCATTCAATTCAAAATTTGGTAGCCCTTTGATTTCTTTCGTTTGGCATCCTTGTCCCTATAAATTTCTCTCAAATCACATCATCATTCAATTGATTCAGTTAGCTATCATTCTTTCTATCCAATATTTTTCTTTCTTTTTTTTTATTATGGCATACTGGGAGTAACCATGTAGGGATGTATCTCTGATTTTGTACATTGGGAGTAACTATATAGGGTGTTTGGTTTAATAGATTGAGAATTTTATTATGAATATATTTAATGTGTTATAATGATGTGATTGTTTAATTTATGAAATGATTATTTTGTGGAATAGTGGATTAAAGTTTTATTTCGTGAAATTTCAAAATAGTTATTTAATGTTCTATCAATTAAATTGCTATTCAGACCGTAGGTAAAATAAAAAATTACTTTAAAAAATTTAAATATTTTTTGTCAAAGATTTGAATTATATAGTGTTCTATTCTACTGAAATAAACTACTCTATAGCTATTCCATTATATTCAAGTTCTATTATATTCTTAAAGAATAACTGCTCTATTACAGCTTTATTTCATTTTAATGAACCAAACATACCTTTGATGTTTTGCCTACAATATTTTATTTATAGTGTACTTAATTAAAATGCTAAAACAATCGGATGGTCAAATATATCAAATATGCGATCTTCGATTTAAGTGATTAATTTGATCAAAATTTATTTTTAATTAATGTTAAATAAAATACATATATAGCTTAATCATGTGATTTTTAATATAAAATTAATAGGTTAAAAATTTAAATCTTATCAATTACAAATAAAATTTAAAAAAAGAAAAATTTCTATTCCGAATCAACATCTGCTTGGGTTAATATAATATATTGGATCAAACAATCTGCCTGTTCAACCAATTCTATTTTTTAATCGGTTATCTTTATTAAAAGTACTTTCAAAATTAATTGATAAAAAATTAAAAAATTTAACTTAAATATAAAATTGCACGAAAATTTTAAAACTTAATAAATATAATATAACTTTAATCAATTTTGATACATATCGATTGAATAAATCTTTAATCAATTAATTTAAAAATTATTAACAAAATCAATCATACAATTTGAGTAGCTTTGTATTTCGCAAACGTTTTATTGGATCAATAGAAATACAATCAAAAGTTTGGGCAACAAAAAGCTAAAAACCAAGCTCAAATGTACTTTGCCACAAGCCGAATACGGGTTTTATAAGTATGCAAAGATATAGGGCCAATTGGCCCATTATCTCTTAGCCTTCGTAACAAAACCAGATCCTCCAAGTATGAAATGTTTATTGAGAAATCAAAATATTAATGTCACGTATCTCAATAAAAAATATTTTAAATAATTTTAAAACATATTGTTTTGGCATCATAATAGAGGAAGGAATAAAAAATATTGAAGTTCGATCATCGATTTATTGAATATTACATTTTAAAGATGGTTGAATCTTAATTCTAATATTTAGAATCCAAGTCCAACTCCAATCCATGTTTCAACTATATAATATATTATTTTTATATTTATATATTTTTTAATTTATATTATGTAAATAATAAATATATAATATAATGTAACATTAAAAAATTTGTCATCTATCTTTGTAGAACTTAAAATTACTAAATATTAAATAAAAATTAATACTTTTAAAAAACTTTTCTTAAAAAAAATTAAAATAGACAACTCTAAACGGTATGAACTATCAAGAGTTTAAATAAAATTTTTGGACTATATTTTAATTCGAGTTAAACTTAAACAAATGATATAGGTATCATATTTAGATCTAATCAAACTGAATATAATTCGATCCATTAATACCTCTAATTCCACCTTCAGTTAACCCTATTGTCTCTTTCCATTTCCAATTCATTCCTGTGTTTGTGATCCTTAATTCTCATGTCTAGAATTTTGAAGTTCATCGAGGGATGCAGAAATTTGTTCAAATAAGATGTAGATAGGGATAAAACTTTGGGGGGTTTTTGCTGCTTTTGTTCAAAGCATATTTTATATCTAATGATCAAATTTGTTAGCAACCAATTGAAGGATATAAGGTCGATGAAAGTAGATCTTAGAAATCTAAAAGAACGATATTTGGCAAAATTTAATGTTGCTCTTTTTTCGCCTTTCCGCATGTCATTGGACCATACACGCTTGGTTAAGTGTTTGGAGCTTGGAAATTGGAGACAAGAATTTCAACAAATCATAACCATGATTTATGTTAAACAACAACAACAACAACAACAGCAGCAGCAACAATAACAACAGGAATAATAATAATAATAATAATAAGCATCAACCTTACAAATCTTTTTAATACAGTTCCGTAATTATTTAATCATAATACAAAATTAAAAGTTCATGATTCATCATGTTCAAAGTCAAATTTAACTCGAACTTAAGATATGATTTTTCAAATCTAATCCTTCCTAGCACAATAATACGATAAAAATACTTTTATTTAATTAATTTTAAAATATATTTAAAATATTAAAATGAAAATCATTTTAGTATTTTTTATAATATTTTGAAACGGGCTTTAGTGGACAAGCAAGCCTAAGTCTAAACAAGCTTAATTTGATCCAATTTACGTATACTTTTATTCACCATAAACTCTACTTAATATTTTAAAAACTTTTACAAATTCAAAATTATGATTTAGAAATAACCAAAAAATATTTTATTGGACCAGCTTATCGTTGTTTTCCTTGTATTTACATAAAACAATCAACAGATTAGTGTTTTTTTTAATATATATATATATATATATATATATGTTTGCATTAACTGTATAAAATGATCACTCAACTTGGATTCTATATGCTAATTAGGAATGAGTCTCCAGTGTTTTTTGCATCAAAATATAAATTTTATTAATAAAAAAGAGAATCAAAATTTATAATGTAATTACTATGATAAATTTGACAATCAAAATTTATAATGTATAATACAATTATTAATTAATTCTTAAATTTATTAAAAAAAAAGATTTTGAAAATCCTTTTATTTTACAAGTGTCGGTATTAATCAGATAATATAAACAGTAAAAGGCATCCAATAAATCTTCTCCACGGATCATGACCGTGAATCTAAATAATTGTTTAAAAAATAATAAAAATTTAAAAAATAAGTTTATATTAATATTTATATATTTTTATAATAATATTAAATAAAAATATTATTTAATTAAATTAGATCCGGACTAGATCGGATGGGCCGAACCACAAAATGTCTTACCATTAAGCAGGCTACTGTCCAGCTTTGCATGGCTAAGTAAACGATGAACTCCAAATGCCCAAAACAAACGGATTCCGATTGCTTTTGGCAATGGCTCTTTCTTTATTGAATGCTTGAAACCTGAATTTTGCGCTCTTTCTCTCTTATATATAACAGATAATAAAGTAGTTATAAATTCACAGGCATCTCTTTACCCTTCTCAAAGATAAAATCACCTCTAAGCTACAACAACGTCTTTCCTTTTCAAACCTCACAAGAAAACCGCCTAAAACCCTACACTTTTCTTACTCTTTTTCCCTCGTCTTTATTCTTCAAGAATTGTCCAAGAAAACCCAATCTTAAACAACAACCAGAACAAGATTTCTCAGAACCTTGATTTCACTCCCCGAAAAAAAAAAGGTAAAAGAAAAGAAGAACTCCATGGCCTGCGAGCAAGAAGATGATCCCAAGCTTCAATTCCCATTAGAGTCAGATTCTTACAAGATCATTGAAGAGATTGGGGTCGGTGTTGGTGCAGTAGTTTACAAAGCCGAATGTGTTCCCTTGAATTCAACTGTTGTTGCCATCAAGGCCATTGATCTTGATCAGTTCAAGGCTGCTGATTTCGACAACATTCGACGTGAAATCAAGATCATGTCACTTCTTTCTCATCCCAACATCCTCAACGCTCATTGTTCCTTCATCGTCGACCGACGTCTCTGGGTGGTGATGCCCTTCATGTCTGGTGGTTGTTTACAATCCATAATCTCATCTTCTTTCCCCGATGGCTTATCAGAGCAATGCATCGCCATTGTTCTCACAGAAACCCTGAATGCATTGTCGTATCTTCACAATCAAGGGTATTTGCATAGAGGCATAAAGGCTGGTAACATTTTGATGGACTCAAATGGGCGCGTTAAGGTTGCGGATTTTGGGGTTTCAGCTTCGATTTATGAGTCGAGTTCTGGTTATGGATTAAGTTCATCGACATCTTCATCATCGTTGATGCTCACTGACATGACGGAAACCCCATACTGGATGGCCCCAGAGGTTATACACTCGCATACAGGGCATAGCTTCGCGGCAGAAATATGGTGTTTTGGTATAACCGCGCTTGAATTAGCCCATGGAAGGCCTCCTTTATCCCATTTACCTCCTTCAAAGTCTTTGATCATGAAGATTACGGAGCGATTTAATTTTTCCGATTATGAAAACAGTAGCAAGAAAGGCAAGAGCAAGAAGTTTTCAAAGGTTTTTAAGGATATGGTTGCTTCTTGTCTTGATCAAGATCCTGCTAAGCGACCCTCGGCAGAGAAGCTTTTGAGGCATTCTTTTTTTAGAAGTTGCAAAGATTCTTCGGAGTTTCTTGTGACGCATTTGTTGGATGGATTGCCTAGCGTTGAAGAAAGGTTTAGGGTAAGCAAGATTCTAAAGAAGAGCATTGATGTTGAAGTAGATGATAAAGATGTTGATGGGGAATCAGGGATTGAGCTTGTTAAACATAGAAGGATTAGTGGGTGGAACTTCAATGAAGATGGGTTCGTGCTGGAACCTGTATTCCTCCCCAGTGAGTCCAAAGACGATTCAATTGTGAAACAGGTTCGTTTTGGTGGTGAAACGATCATTTCGGAAAAGGTAGTTGACTCGGGAGGCTTACATTTGAACTCACCAGGGGCCCAGTCAAGTTTGGTTAGTCCACCAGGGGGAGTTGGGGGAGAGGAAACTACTAATTCTGAAGAACAGTCTGGCATTGAGGGAATACCAGCAGGGGATGGATCTGGAGTTGACAGTATTGCAATGGTGGGCGGGCTGATGAAGTTGAAAAAGAGTTTGGATGACCAACGGCTGAAGGTGACAGATCTGATTAACATGTTTGGAGGGGAAGCGATCAACAGGGAAGATCAATTGGTGCAGTTGATTGAGAGGCTGAGGTTGGAGTTAGAGACTGAAAGACAGAAGAACTTCGAATTAGAGATGGAACTAGAGTTTCTCAAACTTCAGATTTCTGGTGCATCAAACACTGATGAAAAAGATTGAAGTTTTGGAGACTGAAGACCCGACTGCTAGGACATTGCTTAATCTAGTTTTATTTTGTTTTCTTGCTCATCGGAAGCTGTTCTGCGTGTTTTTTTTCTGGGTCTAGTGTATCACATATATGTGAAAATTTGTGGTTTATGATAGTTGGGAAATTAGGGACATGCTAAACAATAGACTACTCTGATGTCATCTAATGGAAGAAATTGAAAGATTCTGAGTTTTTTTTTTTTTTTTAACGTTCTTTATGGTTAAATTCTTTGTTGTTTGATACTTCGGGAGCCAACTAATTGCCTCACAACTTTCATTTAACTATATAAATTGTTAGTAAAAGTCGGACCTTCGTTATTTGTTTGTCATTTCTAATGAAAGTTTAATCATTATTCATAAATATATTTTTTATAATTTATAAATAAATTATATATATATATATATATACACTGATAATTAATGTATTAAACCCGTAAAAACTGCGTCCATACACCTTAGAAACTTTTTCGCTGAGTTGCCATAAAGTCTTTTTAGGTTCATTTGCATACGACCCAAAACCTGTACCATGGTCATTGCCTTATTACTGCATAGGCCACACATTGGGTTAACCCAAGGAAGACTATAAGCCCAATGACAAGCAACAACCTTCATAGTTCAGACGACCCAATTACCCAAATCCGGATATCGCGGCCAAACCAGAAACTGAGCCCCCCATTAACTGATATACATCTTAATTCATGATATGGTAAATGCCTCCCATCTTTCCATTCATTGGTTGTGTTCTCAATGAAACGTTCTTATATTTTTCTGTTTGATGGTAACTTGTATTTTTTCACAGAATGATTTTAGTAGGCTGATGCCCTGATATGTAATAATATGCCATTGCCATGGATCTGCTCTGAACATTTTTTTTCCTTCATTTTTCACCTCAAGACCTTCTAAATCATCCCCCATCGGAAATTGGAATCTCCCATCAAACAAGAGCTGTGATTTGTGAACAGCGAATAGCAAGCCTTACCGTAATTCAGAATGCAAAAGGAAAAAAAAGAAAAAAAAGAAAAGAGTTTTACTACCAGCAGCAGCACCCACATCTCACATCCTGTGTCAGCCTTTGAAGTTCTCAAAGTCTCTCAATCCCCACCACCACCACCACCATAATTTCAAATGCATTTGTAAAAGGCATTTTGAGATCCCTTGCTTTTCCTGTTGATACTTTCAAAAGTTTGATGAGACAAGCAATATTGTAAACCAAATGGCAAAGCCTGTTTGATTCCCCCCACTTCCCCCACATTCAGGACTATAGTTCATTAAACAGCTGACAAAAACAAAACCAAACCAACCTTGAGCCTTTACTAATTAGTTACTTTCTTCACTTTCTTTTTTGTCATATGTAAAACAAAGTAAATTCACCATTAAAGTTACAGCTCAGTTTTTAATGAAAAAATATATATGTATAGTTATATCATGGACTTCAAAATCTTAAACTATGAGTGGAAGAGACGGTAACCTGTTAATCGACACTGCGGGTAAACACTGCAATTTCGGCTTTAGAACCTAATAAAAATTACAGCTATATTTGGCATGGCAAGGGTTCAGCTAATTGGCTGCTAGTCTTTCAGCAAATCTCAGCTAAATGGGGCAGTATCTTTTGTTTAAACCGGTTTCTCTGGTGAAACTTGAAACCCTCTCCCTCATAAAATAAGGAAAGGAAATCGTGGAGGTGCACTGGGATTTCCCTTGCTTCTGAGATAAATGTTGGTTAAATCAAAGCTTTTCTTTGGAATGATATGATATCGCCTGCAGCCATTAATCTTTGCATGTGTGTTGTGCTGGAAAATGTGTTATATATATATATATATATAGGTACTACTATACTCCTCTTTAGCGGTAGCCTAGCCATAGCTTAGATAGCTATCCGTTCCATTTTCAACATCAAAGTAAAGGAGGAACAAATGTTGAAAAACGTAAGGAATGTTTATGCCATATATATATCCTAATATTCTCCTATACATGCTAACGATTTCATGTCTTTTCTTTAATCCCTTGTTATTTCTTTTTTCACGATTTTTACCCTTAGTTTTAAACGTTAACTCAGTAACATATACTAGTTTGCCTATTGAATTAAGCCTGATTTAAATAGTGGGAGGTGATGTTGCAGTTGTTATTTTGTTTTTTTAGAATTAAACTATAACATTTTGTGTTTCAGACTTTTTCTAGCACTAATATTCATAACAATATAGGTGTGATTTATTAGCATTCTATATCAATTAAATTGATGATCATGAATTATATGTATATAGATTCAATTTATAACTTATGAAAATAGAGCTTTAGCTTTTGAATTATGGAACTTTTTTTTATAAAGGAGGTTGCATCCCGAGGATAAAGGAAAAACTTATCGATATTAAAATTTGGATTGGAGACATGCTAAATATCACTTCTTAAAGATAATTATATGAATCAACTAAGTTAAATTTTATATTCAACTTATTGCCAAGTTTGAATAGCGAATATGGTTGGCATTTATGAAATGAAAGAGATCTAGTCCTTGTTAATTATGCAATCTAAATCTAATTAGATCATAAAATAATTTCACAAAAAAAGTGATCCCTTCAAGTTTAATTTAGTCATGATTTTTATCACACAATTAATTTGTTGCTTGATTTGTCCCTTTCAAAGCACAATGCCATTAATGAAGGACTAATGACACTTCTTTTTCCTTTTTTTTTTTTTTTTTTGGAGTAATAGATGGAGGAGAATGTATACAATAATCCTCCAGTTGTTTGGAGCATTGATCATGTTACCATGACATCAAAATTTCGAGGACATTAATTAATTAATGCAAAAAATAAATTCTAAGCTAAAGGAAAGAGGTAAGGGTTAGGTTAATTAAGATTAATGACTACATAGGCATCAAGCTCATCTAACAAACAATTTATCAACTAATATTGGTTCACAATATCAATAAATGACAGACTTTTTTAACGGGTGATTTAAAATACTCTTTAATTATTATATATTAATATCACATTGGCAATGATAAAAAAAATTATTAATTATTGCATTTAGTACAACAATATTTACTATAGATAATATATAATTAACGTTAAAGACTTTTTTCTATAACATTTGTCAGCCAAACCCATATTTGTAGATATTAAGATGGCTGGTTCAAGCATGAGGAATCGATTCATTAATCAATTCATTCAATTTGGCAGAGGCATGGATAGTTGGATACTGAACCATTCCAGAGATTCAATATTAAATGTACAGTTATAGTACTTGTCAATTAATCCATATATAGATGAGAATCATAACTTGTACTTCTTTTACTCCATTAATTAGGATCTCATAATCAATGACCCTTATTGACACATCTATTCTTTACACGGATAGCTTTTGTGCTAGTTGAATATTTCATTTTTCCTTCAGTTTTTTGTAAAGATACAATCAAAGATTTAAATAATGATTTTAATGTAATATTTTGATCATTATTTAACAGTTTTGATTTTTTTTATTATCGATATTTATAGTCGATATTTATCGCAATTGATAGTGGTTATATTCATTACGTCTGTAATTACAATAAAAATGACGTGATTGAAAGTGCATCCATAACTATAATTTAAATCTGTAATACAACAAATCAATATTTAAATAGTAGCTGCAACGTAATATTACAACTATTATTTTATAATTTTAACTCTTTGTACTATCAATATTCACAATAAATATTTACCAAAATTAATCAAAATAACATTCATTATGTTCATAATCAACTTCGACCAAAAAACTTGTATGTCACCGCAATTTATATCCCAACAGATAAGAGCAAGCTTAAGAAAGAATCCAGCTTTTTTTTTCTTCTCTTCCTGATGACATCTGATTTTAAAACCAATGGCAACTAGCCAAGTTCTATTGCACATTGCAAGGTGTCCATCGACTGATCTCATCTCCTAATCTCGTTGGAACAGTATTTAAAACAATTTTAAAATAGTTTGGAGAAAATTTTCTTCATATGGCAAAAAGGCAAAACAAAGGAGGGGCCGCGAGGTTCTACATTTAGTAAGTAATGACTAAACATATAGATGGATACCTTCCAATGAAATTTTCAGGCTTAGAATTTCATGGCCTGTTTCTTTCAACTTTAAGCATTTTCTTCTCTAAGACCCAGAAAACCCAAACTCCATTTTTCATCCCATATCATCTCAGGTATCAGCTACTGGTTCTTTTTCAAGTATCAACTTTTGAGAAATGGGGTTCTTCTAATTTTTTGTTTCTTTATAAATTGACATAAGGATATGAGCTAGATTTGGCTTATCCACAAAAAAAAAAAAAAAAAGGATATGAGCTAGATTTGTCTTGTTCTTTTGATCTTGCTAGGTCTGATTTTCAACCAAGAAGAATCCATGGAGAGGAACAATTTTTGTAATAGCTTGGGACACCACACTACCGGTAGTAAAGCCATTAAAGATATCAGTAGCAACAACAACAACGACCAGAACAGCTACAAGGTTAAAGATTCATCGTGGAGTGGTAATAATCAAGGTTGCGGAGAGGATTGTTTAGGTGGGTTTTCATGGCCACCAAGATCTTACACTTGCAGTTTCTGCAAGAGGGAATTTAGATCTGCTCAAGCTCTGGGTGGTCACATGAATGTCCACAGGAAGGACAGAGCCAGGTTAAGACAGTCAACTCCACCAAGGGATCATCATGGTCAGCACCCTTTCCTGAACCTTAACCTTAACCCTAACCCTAACCCTAATATCTCTTCTTCATCTTTGGTTTCTACTCCACTCTCTTCCACATTACCTTCCCTGCTGGTCTCCCCTCGACTTTCTTCTTTATCTTCACCATCTTCTCATCATTTCGCTCGCGAAATGAAGAAATGGCTAGTGAACAGTACCTTCATCGATCCTTTGGGTTCAAAGGGCTATGATTCAACAAACATGAAGGGTGCAAAATCATATTTTGGAGCCCAAGAATTCAAGGATTATGGGTGCAATAATAAGTTCTTGAAGAACAAGAATGAGATTGTAACCTTGGATTTGGAATTGGAGATTGGTCTGGTAAGTGACTCCAAGGAAGATTTGGATTTGGAACTTCGGTTGGGATACTCTTAATTTGGCATGAATTGTTGTTGCAGCTTTATCAAACTATAAATTTCCGAAGATCTGCATGATTTCAATATGTCTATCAGTTGCTTAAATGTAAGAATATTATAGCTGAATGTCCTAACTCTCTTATCAGTCTCATGATCCCCTTAGCACTTATATTAGTATATAACCATAACTCAGGGCTTAGTTTAGTTGGTTCATATAACTGTTTTTAACGGATGATAACCAACAGGTCTAGAGTTCAAATATCATTTTCAGCTTTTACTTATCCCGGCTCTTTTGTAAAAAAATATATATCTATATATATGTAGCATATGATTTAGTTAAATGTTTAATTAAATGAAGTATCTG